>SKCR01004073.1:0-26728 GCA_019454045.1 Zanthoxylum bungeanum | reverse complement strand
ACCGATATGCACAATACAATTGTATACTACGCTTGATACAGATCTAGATATTCTTTGATGAATATGTCCGGAGAACTTGGGAAGACTTGGTGCTTTGCTAGGAGTCGACCTTGTCTCGTAAATCGGTAGAACGTAGTACTTGGTACGTACGTGATTCGGATACTCCGACGACCGCATTTACTGCCAACTTATCCGGAGATCTCATGGGTCGCTTCCCGATAATCCACCGATGACGCACAACTCGCACTCTTGAATAATCTGGGATTATAATAGAAGAGAGAGAAAATTAATCTAGGATTAATTACGGAGATATTTTATCCGGGATAAAATATCGTCTAGAGAGAGATAATGATTAATTCGGAATTAATTGATGAATTAATATATTCGATATATTAAACGAAATTAGATTTCGACGCGGAATTAAAATTAGATTTTAATTCGGGCAACGAGTTAATTTAGAATTAATTTGTTAGCGACGTAAATAATAATTTCGCCAAGGCGTAATTATTTATTTAAATTCGATTGAATTAACGTCGCGACGTAAGCTCGGTATTTCGGAAATATCGAACCCGAACGCGTGAGTGCACGTGGGCCCACTTTCATTTGGAAACGTGTGGGGCCCACATGACACATTTCATTCTAATGCTTTGCATGTAGATAGTGTACAATGCACTCAATGTTATTGCATGGAATTGAGTGTTTGACACTCTAAGCCATTGCATGTTTTGTGTCATAAATTTATTATTAATTTAATAAATTATGGCATAAATATAAATTGATTTTTGGTAAATCATTTTAAAAAAAACATAACACAACTTATTCTCTCTCAAATTTCTCTCCTCTCTCACGCCCATTGAGCAAAGTGTTCACTGGTTTGGAACCAGTTTGGTCGTGAGCTAAAGGGAAGCAAGAGTGGTTTCTCATGGTGAGAAATCAAGTGCTAGCACACTTACAAGTCTTGCGAAGGTGGTAGGAGGTTCCCCCATGAGACGGGATCCATCCGACAAGCTAGGAGCTCCGTTTTTCACTCAATTTTCTGTTTTTGTAGGCAGTGGACTGCTGCAGTGAGCTTACAAAGGCAGTGCGTTTTTGGGCTTGAATCGTCTCCAAATCGACATAACCGTCAATGTGAGTATTCCGCTACCTCCGTTGATGTGTTTCACACCATTATTTCATGTCTTGTTTGATCTTGGGACCTTAGAATAAACCAACAATGGCATCAAGAGCTTATGTTGCAAGCATGAAATTTGTAGGGCTTAAAATTTGGGTAATCTTGTTTTGAGCATGATGATTTGAATGAATTGAATGTTTGAGTATGCTTATAACATGTTTAAATTCATTTTGGTTGGACTAATTTGATGAAAAATGATTTGGAATTATTTTCCCCAACTTATTGCCTTGGCGAATGTTTAATGGATTTTGAATCCTTGGATTTTTGATTTTGATTCATTGGATGAGTTAAAATCATGTAGGATGATGTTAATTTGAGGTCAATTGGATTGTACTTTGAATTGAACATAAACCCTAAATTCTATATGCTGGCCGAATGTGATATGCCCTTGATGTCTTGTATGTTTTGATTTTATGAACATTGGATGTGTATGAAATCATTCGGGAAGTTAATACGTTGTCGATTGTGTAATTAATCGGATTGAATTCAAATCGGACAAAATAACCTTCCTTGGCCGAGACTTAGAAGCATGTAAATGGTTTGATTTTTCATTATGTGTGTTTGACATGTAATAATGAATTGAATATGATTAATAAGACTAATTTGGTGTTTTAAAAATATTGATTTAGTCGATTAATCATGTAATGCACTTTAGGTAATTAAATTGCGTAATTGGATTAGTGTATTTAATTATTATTAGGCTTAAATTGGATTTGGGCTTGAATTGTTGTATTTGGGGCTATTGGGCTTGATTTATCAAGTTTGGTTTAGGCCAAGTGGATTGGATCCAATTGGGCCACAAACCTTAACCATAAAGCCCAATTGCGACTAATGAACCTTTAATGTTTAATTGGGCCTAATGGGCCGAAATTGATTTCTAAGGCATTTTGGGTGATTCCACTATAGGGCTTTGGTTGCCGAAGCCCATGCCTAAAGAAATTAATTGAAGCCCATTAGACTTTAATTAAATTGACGTTGGACGTTAATCGGACTTTGAGTCCCGACGCGATTGAATTTGGAATTTAAATCGTAAAGGTTTATTAAATAAAGTGCAATATTTAATTGGAATTGAATAATGAATTAGTATTAAATACATGTTAAATTTGATTTAATGATGTAGTTTTAATTTAATTCATGAATTCGTACTTTGAGTACTTATTCGCAAAAACGAGTTTGACTCGAACAAAATCAAATCGTTGTTTGAACATTGGATGATCACTTAATTATCAGACTAATTAATTTGATTAGATTGATTGATGCATGCTATGTGTGTGAATACGTGGTTGTGTTGAATGAATAATGCATATGGATGGATACTAGTCGGTGGGCAATTTTAGAAATTGTTGTAATAAATTCGATTTATTAAATTGGACCTGCGTGTCCAGCCTTATCACCTTCTTTCTCTTTGTATTCTCTTCTCACCTATTCCCCTCTATGTATATGAGGTTTCTTTAGAAGTGTAGTGTAAGGGTAGAAGTAGTACAAGTGCTAGCTTGAGTGAGAAAGGGAGAGATTTGATCTAGGATCAATGTGTTAAGTATCCATCCGCATATCATTATTATTTTATTTCATACTCGCTTTATTATGTATTTAGAATGCATGTTTAAGGGTGTATGATGATGAGACCTAACAAAGATAATTAAATTGGTAGCCAATTTGCACGCGAAAATCCCTCAATCTATATTAAGCATATATCCTTCCATTGAATGATTCTTGTTCAAGATCCGAAGTTGGCATTGGTTTGTTTTTGACCAAAGTCAAGACCTTTGTCAATCAAGGATGTACTTGAATCATGAGAGTTTTGTTGCATATCGGTGTCTTGTCCAAATCGTGATTTTTATTGACCAAAGTCAGATCACTTTTTGTCCAATGACATTGATTACGAAACTTTCCTCGTCAATGGGTCCCGCTTAACTGGAATCATTAGGTTTGTGTTTGGCCAAAGCCAAGGCCTAAATGATTCGGAGGATATGGTTAGGAAAATGTAATGGTTACATTGACATTATACATATGTTTCGGACTTGGATGTCCACCTAACCGGATCTAGGAATTGGATGAGATCCAATTGATCTGAGAGATCTACCTAGTTAAATAGCATACAGCTTTTTATTGGCCAAAGTCAGGGTTGTGTGTTATTTAATAGGATCCTAGCCCACTAGGAAACGCTGTTTCCCGAGTACTCCACAGAGGGTTAGAGGCTCGACGAAAAATAGTGGGAGGCAACGAATACTCGCTAAACACGCTCATTTTATTTTACTCGTCATATTAATTAAAAGTATTAGTCGGACTAATATTTTATGTGTTTTTTAAAAATATATATAGTTGGACTATATACAAACTCATTCAATATATAGTTGATTTTATAATTGGATTATAGTAATCAATATAATTGAATTAAAATGATAGTTGATTTTATAATGGGATTATAGTAATCAATATTAAAATTATAGTTGATTAAATAATTGGATTATTGTAATCATTATAATAAATAGTACCTTATTAATTGATTAATAGTTGGACTATTAAAATCAAGAAAGAATTGAAAGGTTGAATATTTAAAATATATCCCTTGGTTAAATGTTTTAAATGATTTAATTTTCAATTGGGAATTAATAATAGGTTAATTTATTTGATAAAATAACTTATTAAGACTAAGCCCATAATTAAGCAAATAGTAGAGCATAAAGTCTTTGGAAGATTTATGTGATGATGACTTTAGTGCTTAATTAATATACTTATAATAAATCTATCTTTAGATTTAAAAGTATTTAAAATTGCAATTAATAAATCTTGGAGAATTGATTGACTATTCTAGTGGAGAAAAGTCAAAGTTTGCAATTGGGCATGTAGCACAAGGTGCACATCGTTTCGATATTCCGAAACCCAAAGCTTAGCCAAAGGTTTGTGAAATATTGAAAAGGATAATTGACATATCCCAAAGTGACTACCATTTGGATATGGAAGACACGAAGGAATTAAAGAAAGGGCGAGGCTCTAACTTTAAAAATATTTGTCAAAGTTATGTTCACAACTAGTATTAAAATTGAATTTTAAATACTTAGTGTGGTACATAATACATATATGTATTGACGTTCAGAATCCGCTGTGAGCTGGATACTGGCTTCAAGCCGAGATATCTCTGCGAATTGGAAACGGGACGAAAGTCGCTGTTTCGACCGTAGATACATAAGTTTAGGAACTGCCTTTGGGTATGTACTTAAATTAGGAAATGTTATATTGTAACTAGTTTATCTAGAGACATTATCTCTATATCAGTGTTTAATCCATTCCGGATAAAACCTTTATATTCTAGAACACTAAAGTGTTTCATTATATAAAGATGATACTGAGATAAATACATTGGATGTAAATAACAGAATTTATATTTTGAATATAAATAAAATCTCAAACATATAAAATGACAAATAAATAGCTCAAATTGATTTGATCAATGGAGACTTATTTGTGGCATTGTTGTCTGGGACACAATTAAACAAGACTCGTATATCCACACTTTTTAAGAGTGGGTACTAGGACTGATTTGACTATTCAAATAAGGTCTACGAATCTAGTTTATTAGGTAAGATACCTAAAATACTATTTACTTGGTAATAGTAAAAGGGCCACCGATCTGTTAGCCCTATTCATGGTGAAGTAAGTGGGCCCATATCTAGCTAGGCTAGATGTTAACATGAATATTTCGTGACCTTAACGGATGTGACATCACGTTGTGGTTATGTGTTTCTTTTGAAGAACACAGATCGGAAACTTTAGAGTTTCGACACGAAGTAGACAAACAGATCGGCTATAGTGTTATTCCGCCACGGTAATACCGTAATGGAAAATACTTAAGCAGTAAGTTTCATACGTACATGAAAGAGTACGGTATTCTTTCATATGAGGACTCCTTTCGTGACACGTCAGTTTGACGGTGTATCCGAACTAAAAACTGAATTTTGTTGGACAATATAAGGTTTATCACGAGTCGCTCTGAGCTACTATTTCCTTCAACAGGATATGTATTAGCAGTGCAAAACTTATTTAGAATAAGGTTCCATATAAATCTGTTTGACAGATATCATATAGGATATGAACAGGGAAGAAACGAGGTTTCTCATTCCTAATAATTTGGGTATGCCAGGCATAGCGTTGGATGATACCAAACTAAGGACCCAAATTGGATAAGTGCCAATATAGGTTATCTTAAGGGAAACCTTAAGTATAGTACTTGTAAATCCCACATGAGAACAATATAATTGTTGCTCACCATGCGTTTTTGACCGGCGTAATCACACACGTTAAACGCAAGCGCACGTATCGTTCAAGTGTATAAAAAGATATCGATCCCACGAGGACTTATTACCTATTCTATTAATTTTATGAGGTTAAGTGATTACTGATATCTAACAAATTGTTTGATTAAAATGACGATGATTCTAAATTTAAACAAGTAAAAGAAATTTGAGAATAGATTAATGAGAATAAGACTATCTAGGGTTGTGAATTCTTCCAATATTAATTAAAAGATGAAGTAGTTAAATCATAGTTGGGTAAAATATTAAATTATTAATCTGGAATACTAATTATGTAAACCTCTTCCGATGGTCATTTACAAATACCTAGAATAATCAAATTGAATCATATGTCTATGTCAATTAAATTACCTAGATTCATTAAGATTGAATTCCAATTATTGATTACCCCCGCCCAACAGGTATATTTCTATCCTGTAAGGAAATCTATTAAAGGTTTATCTATCCTTAAAGAAGATCGTGGGTTGTTGAGTATAAGGTCTTAAACTTAAAATCCCTATGTCTAGTTCATTTTAAGTTTAACTAATCATTTTATTAATGGCCAGTTAATAAAAAGGCATTAAGATTATGACTCAACAAATAATTCTTTAATTACCCAAACTGTAATCTAACCCTTTATAACTGGTGATATTAGATTTTATCACAACCCTAGATATTTAACTTAGTTACAACACATAACTAAAACTGATAAAAACTTAAAGACATAATAGAATTGCTGAAAACTATTTGTAAAGTAGTAATTTGCAAAGAAACTGCTAAGGCAAGGAATCACTTCTACTATTTTGAAGATAATGTAAATGAGGTGGTTGGGTTATTATGTTGGTTTGGGGTTTTGAGTATTAGGATTGGTTTTTTTGAGTTTTTTGATTTTGACTTATTTTGTTTGGTTTTTTTGATTTTTATGGGTTTTATCGTTGATTTTTTTATTTTTTTATTGTGTGGATTTTGGGTATTTTTTAAATGTGAATTTTTTGATTTCGTGTTTTTTTTTTACAAGTTGGGTTTGATTATTCATTTGAATTATTTGGGTTTTTGGTTGATTTTTATTGGATTTTGATTTATTTTGGTTTTTAAGGTTTTTTGGGTATTGTTTTATGGTTTTCTTCGTTGGTTATTTTGGGTTATTTTAAGTTTTAAGGTTTATTTTTTTATTGGGTGTTTTTGTTTAATTAAATTTTTTTGGGTGTTAATTTTAGGTTTTTTTTTGATCTAAATTAAATTTTTTGGTTACCATTTGTAATCTAATTTTTTTTTGGTGATATTAGATTTTATCACATTGATTTTTAGTTTTTTAATTTGATATTATTGGAAAAAACTTTGTTTTGTTTGGTATTTGCAAAGAAACGAAAGAAAGAATGGCAAAAGAAAAAAAAAGGGGTTACTATTTAGATATCTCCCAATAAAATGATATATAAACTTGTGATTATTTCCAACCAGCCATATAGGCGGTAACCTGATTAAGTCAATTTAAGTAAACCAGCCATAAAGGCGGAACCAAAGTAACCAGCCATAAAGGCGGAACCAAAATAACCAGCCATAAAGGCGGAAAAGGAATTTTATTACCAACCGACCAATCTGGCGGTATCCTGATTAATTCATTTTTTAAATAGTAAATATATTATTTTTAAGGGAGATTAATCTAAATAGTAAAAGTAAAAGTATTACCTTATTACCTCAGCATAGATAAGTTACCCCATCATAGATGGATAGAATTACTACTACAAAGCGTAAATAAAACTGAATAAAAGAAGAAAATATGAAGAACTCTCAATTTTTTATAAGGATTTCAGAGGAAGAGGTACATTTGAAACTAAAAATTCGAAATCTATTTATAGGCAAAAAAAATCTAATTTTTATTATTATTTTTCTGATTTTTATTACTTTATTATTTTATTATTTTATTATTTTTTTTTTTGGATCGCTGAATTTTCGACACGTGTCATGGTGTGCTAAAAATGACGGCTCGTTGAATCTTCGACATGTGGCATGGTGGTGCAATTACCAAAATACCCTCGGTGTCGGGACGCCCAAAATTACCAAATACCCTTTTTGCCAATTTCACAATTTTGCTCCAAATCACCTCCAGAATATCTTGAAACTTTATTTTGGTGTCGGGATGCCCAAAATTACCAAAATTTGTGTCGGGACGTCCAAAATGACCAAAATACCCTTTTTGCCAAATTTCACCAAATTTCACAGTTTTGCTCCAAATCACCTCTAAATGTCCTGAATCTTTATTTATCTGCAAAATAACACAAAACACATCAAAATATTCACAAACTCAAGAAACTATACAAAATATCAAGTTAAATGAGTGGGAAATAGTGATACATTTATCACTCATCACACCCCCAAACCTAACATTTTGCTAGTCCTCGAGCAAAATAAAATAACATAATAAAATTTTAACTAAGCCACTTTCGTAGGGATCACGATTGCATTTAGCATATGCAACAAGCCTTTAAACCCCTAGGTGTCCCTAGTGGACGAGTTGTAGTCTCGTGAAGGTTTACAGCAATGATACCCACAAACATTTTTAAAAGTAAAAAGGTAGTGAAACTAATGCACACAAAAGCAAAAAGACAAGCGGAAAGAGAATAAAGATGTTAGTGACTAATCAGGTGAAATTTCTAATCCAAGTTACTAGATGTTTTGTTTCATTCTAAATTACTGAATAAGTAAATTCTCCGATTATTTTTACCATTCTTCATATATACAGCCAACAAAAAATATTAAACAACTCATTTTTGCCCAAACGGTCATAAGTGCAGTTGATAAGAGAGTAATATTTTTGTCCTAAAGTTTTATCAGAATTCACATCTTTTTGTAGTAATGGAATAAATTTTCTGATTTTTCTGATTTTTTCTTTGATTTTTTTTCTATTTTTTATTATATACAATATCTTCCATCTATGTAGCGAGCTTTAGGTCGGTGACTCCCAAACCAGTTGGCTTTAGGGCATCAGGTGTTAAGACACCCCTAAGGACTTAATTACTCAGACTTCAGATATATATACATATATATAAATTTTTCATCATTTTTGATCCATGTAACGAGCTTTGGGCCAATGACTCCCAAACCAGTTGGTTTTAGGGCACTAGGTATTAAAATACCCTTACAGACTTAATAACTCGGATCTCAGATGTTTTTTTTTTTTTTTTTTTTTTTTTTTTTTTTTTATTCCATCACTATTTTTTAGATGTTTCCTCCAAATGAACTAGAGTACTGGATATTACAAACTTTTCAATTTTAGCTCATGTCTGTATGTTACCATGTATGTTGATAATATCTGCTAACTAAGTATATGAAGATTCATTTTAGTCAGTTTTATGGAGAATTTACAGATTTAATAATTCAAAAGTGAATAAACAAAAATTAACTTGTTTTGAATTAGGTTTGAAATACGTCTCAGGAGTGAGAATTCCTTACACAGCTATTTCTTACCAATTTCATCTTTTTAGTCAACATAACAACCACATATTTCTACTAGTCATAAAACTATAATTTACATGTTTTTTTTTTTAAAGTTTAATCAAAGGCTCAGTTTATGGTGTGTGACTAACTGTCGAATGGACTTCCCGTTGTAGATTCCCCAGAGGGAAGGTGGAGCGAGGCTCACTTAAGTACCCTAGCCCCTTAGGCTCTTATCGCTTGTTGTCAGGAATAAACAACGAGTCCTCCAAACTAGTCTGTCACAACACGCTACAAGTGAATGATTATCTAGGTGCCTCCACATCGCTTTTCCTTATAAAAGGTAGTGAGTGAAGGAAGACACCAAACCATCACCTAGCTTAAATATGCCCTTTGTTTTTATTAATTTTTTAATTTTTTTGTATTTTTCGAAAAATTTTGGACTAAAAATAAAAACACAATACAAACAAGTAAACTATCAAGAACCTAAATGAGACATTGTCCCCAATGTCTTAAACAGTAGAGAAGAGTAAAATCGTACTGGTTAGCTGAAATTCTACAGAAATTAAAGGTTAAGATCCAGATTAATTCGACGCTTCTTACCACGATCGTCCTCGGACCATTTTATCTTTGAAATGATAGGGTCAACTTGTGGTTCAAGGCTAATGAGTTGGTCAATTAGATCTGTGCAGTTCTGGCAGTAAAGAGGAGTTCTTTCATAGGCTTTGACACGAACCCATTTCTCGAGCATCATCAAGAAACACACAAAGAAAATCATAAAACCCATCAACGTTGAGCAGTCCAATGGTTTCTGGTGTATGTTCAGGTTCGCCCAAGATAGTACAATAAAATTTTCCTCCAATGTACCCAAGCCACCTGGCAAAGCAATAAAAGCATCAGAACGGTTAATCATTTCTACCAGTCGTTCAGACATACCTGGCACGATCAGTTCCTCTCCGTTTGTTGATCCAATAAGATTCGCCTCTGCCAAGGGTTTTGGAATGATTCCCAAAACGTGACTGCCTCCTTCTTGTACGGCCTTTGAAACGATCCCCATTAGTCCAAGATTGCCTCCGCCATATATTAAATGCATATTCCTTGCTGCTAAGACTCGACCCAATTCCTGTGCTGCTTCTATGTATTGTGGTTTAGTACCAACAGTACTACCGCAAAACACACAAATGTTTTCAATTCGTCTTCTTGAAGTGGCTTCCATTTTTATTTTTTTTTTACTATGGATGTCTTCAAAAGTGCAATGATGAGTTGAATTTATAGTACCTGAAAAGGGTGAATAAAATAATAGCACAAGTATCTTCCGAAGGACGATTAGTAGCAAAATAATAAAATAGATCGTGATAGTCAACAAGATCTGGATCCTGTCGGAGAAAACAATAAAACAAATCAATTACTAGAAAAAGACAAGAGATATAATATGTACAAGAAAAGTAACGGCTTGATTGACATCTATGCGTCAGGAACAAGCTTCCCATCCAATTTTCTTATAAATTGGCAAACAGGGTCTTTTTGAGTCAGATTCCCTAGACTTAATTGTTGTCTTTCTTTTTGGAATTGTGTGTGTAATTTGTGAATGGCTATATGAACATATCCACTGGGATGCGTCTCAAGAGTCGAAGAAATATCATCTAAAGACTCCTTACTCAAGCCATCCCTAATGAATTTAATTTTATCTTCACGATTATCAGACACCATTCCTAAAGAACGACAACGAGTATTGCAATTCCAACGCGCACATTTGTAACAAACACCTATTTGCTTAGCTCTACGTTTCTTTGCATAGGTGCTTCTTCCAAAACCAGGTAAATAAGAACTACAAGTCTCAGAGAAACTCACCTGCTAGACGGATACGTGCTTCGATTACCCAACAAATATCAGTAGGAATACCTTTGATCATTAGTAGTCTCATTCGTTCCAAGCGAGCTTTGTAAACTTTCATCAGAGATTTTTGAGGAGAGAAGGAAATTGCTTGTGAAGACTTGGGAGAGCTTCTTCCATTTTGAAATTTCTTTATCTGCAAAAACTAAACACACAAAATAAAATCACACCAAATTGTAATATATACTAAATTTGCATGGGTTGCCTCCCTGCTAGCGCTAAGTTTAATGGTCGTCAGCTAGACGTGACTTTTCGAACGTTATGCTGAATCTGAAAGTGTGACACTTTCTTTTTGTCGCTCCAACGGTTCTCCCCAATAGTGTTTGACACGCCTGTTCTTAACTTTGAAAGTTTTGTTGAAGTCAGGATCATGTATCTCAACGGCTCTATCTGGAAAAACTTTGGTGATCACAAATGGACCTGACCACCGTGATTTTGGCTTCCAAGGGAAGAATTTCCCCCTTGATTTGTTTAACAGTACCTTCTGCCCTAGTTCCAGTTGTATGCGCACTAATTTCTCATCATGTCTTTTCTTTGCCTTTTCTTTGTATAATTTGGCATCCTCAAAAGGCTGTTTGTGAAATTCCTCCCATTCGTTGAGCTGGTGGATCTTTTTCTCTTCTGTTGCTTGTTGTGCAAGAATTGGCTCTTTCAGTACAAAAGACGCTTTATCTTCAGGCTCCACAGGCAATTGACATGTTTTAAGTTTGTCAGTAGAACTTTGCATTGCATTGGAGTTCTGAATGGTACTGTGTATCACATCAAGTCTGAAACATTCCTCCTTCTTTTCATCGTCTGGTAAATTCATGGCCTTGAAAACATTGAATGTTACTTCTTGGTCCTGTACCCTCATGGTTAATTCTCCTTTTTGTACATCAATAATGGTTCGACCTGTAGCCAAGAATGGTCTTCTTCCGAGGATGATTGGCACGTCTGCGTCTTCCTCCATATCAAGGACAATAAAATCTGCTGGGAAAATGAATTTGTCAACTTTAACTAACACATTCTCAACAACTCCTCTTGGAAATGCGAGCGTTCGATCAGCAAGTTGTAGTGAAACTGAAGTAGGCATTGCTTCTCCAATCTGCAGTTTCCTGAAAATAGAAAAAGGCATTAAGTTAACACTTGCACCTAAATCACATAAAGCCTTACCAAAATTATGTTCTCCTATGATGCAAGGAATGGTGAAACTTCCAGGATCCTTCAACTTTGGGGGAAGTTTTCTCTGAATGATGGCGCTGCATTCTTCTGATAATGCTACTGTCTCATAATCTCCCAATCTCCGTTTTCGTGAAAGAATATCTTTCATGAATTTAGTATAGCTGGGCATTTGTTCCAAAGCTTCTGCAAAAGGGATGTTGATGTGCAGCTTTTTGAAAACCTCCAAGAATCGAGCAAAATGCTTGTCCAGTTTACTTTTCTGAAGGCGTTGAGGAAAGGTGGAGGTGGAGTGATCTGTTCTTTTTCCTTTGCTTCTTTTTCCATCCATGTTTCTCTGCTTCTTTTGGAACTTCCTCAGTTGTTGTTTTGGCTCCAACATCTTTGTTGATTTCAGTACCACTTTTTAACATGATGGCATTACACTGCTCTTTTCCCATGTTCCTTGGATTTGGTTCTGTGTTGCTGGGAAGGGTACCTGGCGGTCTGTAACTCTGAGCATTGGCCAGTTGTCCAATTTGATTCTCTAGTGCTTTGATGGAAGCAGATTGGCTTTGAAACATAGCATCGTACTTTTTTAACTGAGCCAACACTTCTGCTATTCCTGGTTCATTTGTCTGCTCCTGGCCTTTGTTATGTTGCTGAAATCCAGGTGGTGGGATAGTTCTGTTGTTGGCCTGAATTGTTGCTCCATGAAAAATTGGGATGATTCCTCCACCCTGGGTTGTAGGTGTTGGAATATGGATTGTTCCCCTGTCTGTTGAAATTGTTGACATAATTCACCGTTTCTTCATGTTGATTTGATTCTGGTGCTCCTCCATATGGTGAACTTGTGGATCCAATGTTAAGAGTCTCCATAAATTTGCATATCTGATCCAGTTTGGTACTGACTGCTGAATTGGCTCCAACCTCATAAATTCCAGCAATTCGTTGAATCATGCTCCTTTCTGTTGGCCACAATGAATTGTTGTTGGCCATTTCTTCAATTAGGTCCCAAGCTTGATCTTCTCCTTTTGCCATTAATGCTCCTCCGGCAGCAGCATCAATTGTGGTTCTCATAATTCCAGAAAGTCCATTATAGAATGTTTGGACTTGAAGCCATTTTGGAATCTCATGGTGAGGACATTTCCTGAGCAAATCTTTGTACCTTTCCCAAGCTTCGTAGAGAGTTTCTGATTCTTGTTGTACAAAGGATGTGATGTCATTCCTCAACTTTCCAGTTCTGGCTGGTGGAAAGTACTTTGCAAGAAATTTAGTGGCTAAAGCGTTCCAAGTGGTGATGGAACCAGCTGGTAGTGAATGTAGCCAAGCTTTACCTCTGTCCTTCAAAGAGTATGGAAAAACACGAAGTCGCATTGCTTCTTCAGCTTCTCGGTTGTAATTGAAAGTACCGCAAACTTCCAGGAAGTTGCTGATGTGGGCATTAGGATCTTCAGTTGCATTCCCTCCAAACTGTACTGATTGTTGTATCATCTGAATGCAAGTTTTGATGTCACCTGCATTTGCTGGTAAGGGAGGAAGTACAATACATGAAATGAGTCTGTCAACCACCGGAATTGTTCTGTCTCGAATAGGAATTGGTGGTGCAACTTGCAAAGGTTCAGGTTCCATGTTAATAATTGCTTCTTGGCCTTGTCGCCTTTCTCTTCTCAATTGTCTGATGGTTCTTTCAATTTCTGGGTCAAGCGGTTGTAGTTCAAAGCTTCTGGTTCGTCTCATTAAGATTGTGATAACCTGAAACACAATAAAACGAAAGTAATAAGTAAAAAGGAAAAATTAGACACAAGTAACGTATCTAACCTTTAAACTAATAGTAAAAGATAAAGAAGTCCCCGGCAACGGCGCCAAAACTTGACCGGCGTAATCACACACGTTAACGCAAGCGCACGTATCGTTCAAGTAGTATAAAAAGATATCGATCCCACGAGGACTTATTACCTATTCTATTAATTTTATGAGGTTAAGTGATTACTGATATCTAACAAATTGTTTGATTAAAATGACGATGATTCTAAATTTAAAACAAGTAAAAGAAATTTGAGAATAGATTAATGAGAATTAAGACTATCTAGGGTTGTGAATTCTTCCAATATTAATTAAAGATGAAGTAGTTAAATCATAGTTGGGTAAAATATTAAATTATTAATCTGGAATACTAAATTATGTAAAAGCCTCTTCCGATGGTCATTTACAAATACCTAGAATAATCAAATTGAATCATATGTCTATGTCAATTAAATTACCTAGATTCATTAAGATTGAATTCCAATTATTGATTACCCCCGCCCAACAGGTATATTTCTATCCTGTAAGGAAATCTATTAAAGGTTTATCTATCCTTAAAGAAGATCGTGGGTTGTTGAGTATAAGGTCTTAAACTTAAAATCCCTATGTCTAGTTCATTTTAAGTTTAACTAATCAATTTTATTAATGGCCAGTTAATAAAAAGGCTTAAGATTATGACTCAACAAATAATTCTTTAATTACCCAAACTGTAATCTAACCCTTTATAAACTGGTGATATTAGATTTTATCACAACCCTAGATATTTAACTTAGTTACAACACATAACTAAAACTGATAAAACTTAAAAGACATAAATAGAAATTGCTGAAAAGTATTTGTAAAGTAGTAATTTGCAAAGAAACGAAAAGAAATGCTAAGGCAAAAGGAATCAACTTCTACTATTTACTATTTAGATATCTCCCAATAAAATGATATATAAACTTGTGATTATTTCCAACCAGCCATATAGGCGGTAACCTGATTAAGTCAATTTAAGTAAACCAGCCATAAAGGCGGAACCAAAGTAACCAGCCATAAAGGCGGAACCAAAATAACCAGCCATAAAGGCGGAAAAGGAATTTTATTACCAACCGACCAATCTGGCGGTATCCTGATTAATTCATTTTTTAAATAGTAAATATATTATTTTTAAGGGAGATTAATCTAAATAGTAAAAGTAAAAGTATTACCTTATTACCTCAGCATAGATAAGTTACCCCATCATAGATGGATAGAATTACTACTACAAAGCGTAAATAAAACTGAATAAAAGAAGAAAATATGAAGAACTCTCAATTTATTTATAAGGATTTCAGAGGAAGAGGTACATTTGAAACTAAAAATTCGAAATCTATTTATAGGCAAAAAAATCTAATTTTTTATTATTATTTTTCTGATTTTTATTACTTTATTATTTTATTATTTTATTATTTTTTTTTGGATCGCTGAATTTTCGACACGTGTCATGGTGTGCTAAAAATGACGGCTCGTTGAATCTTCGACATGTGGCATGGTGGTGCAATTACCAAAATACCCTCGGTGTCGGGACGCCCAAAATTACCAAAATACCCTTTTTGCCAAATTTCACAATTTTGCTCCAATCACCTCCAGAATATCTTGAAACTTTATTTTGGTGTCGGGATGCCCAAAATTACCAAAATTTGTGTCGGGACGTCCAAAATGACCAAAATACCCTTTTTGCCAAATTTCACCAAATTTCACAGTTTTGCTCCAAATCACCTCTAAAATGTCCTGAATCTTTATTTATCTGCAAAATAACACAAAACACATCAAAATATTCACAAAACTCAAGAAACTATACAAAATATCAAGTTAAATGAGTGGGAAATAGTGATACATTTATCACTCATCAGTTTTTCCTGAGATGATACCGATATGCAGTGGTCCAGTAGGAGGATGTGATACTCGATTAATCGGAGTAATACTGTTCAAGCACGGAATTCCTTAATGGAACACAAACATTCATCAATGATGAACTATACCATTACTCTAAATAAACAAGAACTTCGTAATCGGATGAGTCAGAAACAAACCTATGGTGTGTGTTTCTGATCTCCCCCATAAAGATGTCAATCTTATGGAGGTGTACCATCCGACTACGTTATGAGGATGTGAATACGGGTATCGACTCCCTGTTTGGCAAAGTGCCATGAGTCCGAAATGGATTCCATGTATAAAAACTATGTTTGATACTAGTTGTTGTACCACAAGGCGTTGTGCCTATGGTACATTAAACGTCTTCAAGGAAACATACATGGAAGGCAACATACCAACGTGCAAATCTAAGGTTTTACGGAAATGTATCGTTATCAAACATTGTGTTAATAACGGTTCAAACTTTTTACCTGTTGCCATGGTAAATCCATTTTGAAGATGCTTGTTGATAACTGTATATTTCATGATGAAATATGTCAGTTACAAATCAAAATCCGCTTTCCTGAAAAGGAAACCTTTTGGAGGATGTTTACAACATCCTGACGATTTGTATAACCGACAAAAAGGTTTGCGGGTTATTCGATCCATGTTTGGATCAATGCAAGCATAGGTTCTGGAACTGTCGTTTTGAAATAATCATAATGGTTTATGATTTGACTCAAAACGAAATAATTCTTGTGTATATAAGGAGGTAGTGGGAGAGCGCACTGACAGTTGAATTCCCATAAAGCTATTGTTGAAAGCTTGGCTTTCAATAGAAATTCTCCGTAGAATTCTGGAGATAACAACCTTTATTAGAGGAATAAAGATCTACTGGGATAGATTTGGAGTTGTTAACACTCTCTGGAAATTGTACATTTAAAATGTACTTGTATTGGTGTCTCATACGCTTCAAGCATATGGAGTCACAATCAGGTCAATCCAAGTGACAGTCACTAGGATGAAGTTAAGAACATCTGTTAGTATCTCAGAGAACTAAAGATGCTATCTTAAACTATGGAGAAGGAGAACTTGAAGTGACTGGGATCACTGCTGCAAGTTTCCAAACAGTTAAATATTGTGGTATTATAAAGTTTGAATAACGGGACAGTGAGCTGGAAATCTTCCAAGCAAGATAACTGTTGCCGAATAAACAACAAATGCGGATTATTGCTGCAGCTGAGGCAGCAATAGAAGCCATTTGGATCGAAAGTAAATCTAATTAGATTAGATATAGTTCTGTTAGCAGCTAATCTAGGCGTCAGCACAGGCTAAGGAATTAAAGGTCTCATCGACGATCCAGATATATACTTCTATATCATCTGATTCGTTCGGATCATACATCGTGGTGATGTGATGATCGTATAAATCGCGTCAAACGATAATTAAACAAATCCGCTGACGAAAACCTTTCCTCAGCAATTTGAGCGAACCGTACATAGTTCAGGTGTAGGACACTTGAGTGACTGGCTATGTGCCAAGTGGGAGATTGTTAGATAATATGACCCATAGCGTCACTATTTGCACAGATCATTGTGTTGTTGTAGCAAATTAACAATGTAACAAGGAAATTGCACTCTCGTCATTTGTGATTAGATCACCATAGATATATAAATGAAGAGAGGTCCTTATGATTAGTTCCTGGATTGAGATGATATGAGACAGTATCAGTCACGAAGGATTAATCATTAAATATCCCTAGCCGTAGTATTATCGATACTGGACATCGATAATGCGGAATAGGCTAGTATTGCACTTGTGCGCGTTGTGAGGGCACAACGGCATAGTTCTCATATATATAAGTATTGGATACTTGTGCAAGTGCGATAGGAGGTCGTGTTTCACCGATGGTACGGGAAACAGCTTCGCTCTGGATAGACCCTTCGGAATCCCATTGGTATTATGACTAGGTGTCTATGGGGGGCCGAAATCAAGGTAGGTGTGTATAGTCTTAACCTGAGACTTACATCGCTAATACTTACGACAATCGGTAAACTTTGGTTTGGTGGTGGGGGATCTTAACTGGTTCTGTGTTCACCTCTTCTGGGTTTATAGAGAGTCGTAGTGTATTGGATGTGATGTCAAGACGGAAGTGTCACTCCAGTCATAATGGAGATGATGTCACGCAGGATACGGTATTAGTGCTCTTTTAGTGATGCGCATCCAATCGTGATATTATGACCAGGTCATGAATATCCGATTATAGAGACTAGTTACCAGACATCCGATATGTGTTTCGGACGGGGCAGACACTTATCCAGCCCCAGCCCTAGCACGTGACTATCCGATACTGGGCCGATATGCACAATACAATTGTATACTACGCTTGATACAGATCTTAATATTCTTAATGGATATGTCCGGAGAATTGGGTAGACTTGGTGCTTTGCTAGGAGTCGACCTTGTCTCGTAAATCGGTAGAACGTAGTACTTGGTACGTACGTGATTCGGATACTCCGACGACCGTATTTACTGCCAGATTATCCGGGGATCTCATGGGTCGCTTCCCGATAATCCACCGATGACGCACAACTCGCACTCTTGAATAATCTGGGATTATGAAGAAGAGAGAGAGAAAATTAATCTAGGATTAATAACGGAGATATTTTATCCGGGATAAAATATCGTCTAGAGAGAGATAACGATTAATTCGGAATTAATCGATGAATTAATATATTCGATATATTAAACGAAATTAGATTTCGACGCGGAATTAAAATTAGATTTTAATTCGGGCAAACGAGTTAATTTAGAATTAATTCGTTAGCGACGTAAATAATAATTTCGCCGGGGCAATTATTTATTTAAATTCGATTGAATTAACGTCGCGACGTAAGCTCGGTATTTCGGAAATATCGAACCCGAACGCGTGAGTGCACGTGGGCCCACTTTCATTTGGAAACGTGTGGGGCCCACATGACACATGTCATTCTAATGCTTTGCATGTAGATATGTACAATGCACTCAATGTTATTGCATGGAAATTGAGTGTTTGACACTCTAAGCCATTGCATGTTTTGTGTCATAAATTTATTATTAATTTAAATTATGGCATAAATATAAATTGATTTTTGGTAAATCATTTTAAAAAAACATAACACAACTTCTTCTCTCTCAAATTTCTCTCCTCTCTCACGCCCATTTGAGCAAAGTGTTCACTGGTTTGGAACCAGTTTGGGCGTGAGCTAAAGGGAAGCAAGAGTGGTTTCTCATGGTGAGAAATCAAGTGCTAGCACACTTACAAGTCTTGCGAAGGTGGTAGGGAGGTTCCCCCATGAGACGGGATCCATCCGACGAAGCTAGGAGCTCCGTTTTTTCACTCAATTTTCTGTTTTTGTAGGCAGTGGACTGCTGCAGTGAGCTTACAAAGGCAGTGCGTTTTTGGGCTTGAATCGTCTCCAAATCGACATAACCGATCAATGTGAGTATTCCGCTACCTCCGTTGATGTGTTCACACATTATTTCATGTCTTGTTTGATCTTGGGACCTTAGAATAAACCAACAAATGGGTCGCGCTTGACTGGGGTCACTAAGTTTGTGCAAAAAAGAAGCTTAGTTGGTTCAGAGGAAAAATGTTAGGTAATACAATGGATGTATTGGCATATATAAGAATATGTTTCGGACTTGATGTCCCCCTACCGGATCTAGGAATTGGATTGGATCCAATCGATCTTAGAGATCTACCTAGTTAATTATCATACAATTTGTTGGCCAAAGTCAAGATTGTGTGATATTTAACGGGATCCTAGCCCACTAGGAAACGTGGTTTCCCGAGTACTCGATAGAGGGTTAGTGGCTCGCCGAAAAATAGTGGGAGGCAAGAATTGAATTTGCAATATTCGTTCAATTACTCGCCATACGAGCTCAAACAAATGTCAAGTCGTCAAATAATTAAATGTTAGTTGGACTAATATTTAAATGTTGTTTTAATAAATAGTTGGACTATATTCAAACTATTCATTTATAGTTGATTTTATAATTGGATTATAGTAATCAATATAATTGATTTAATCTATTAAATTATAGTTGATTAAATAGTTGGACTATTGTAATCATTATAATAAATAGTACCATAATCGTTGATTAAATAGTTGGACTATTAGAATCAAGATAAATTGAATTATTGGCATTTAAAACATAATCCTAGGGAAAATGTATTTAAATGGTTTAATTTTCAAATTGGGAATAATTTCAGGATGGTTCTGGAAACTAATAAGTTACTTTATTGGATAAAATAACATATTAGGCCTAAGCCCGGAGTTAAGCAAACAGTAGAGCATAATCTTTGGAAGATTATGTGATGATAACTTTAGTGCTTAATCCATTATACTTACCGCAGTAGACTCCTTAATATCTGAATCAGAACTAAGGATTACATCCTTAAAGTATGATGATGAAATTGAAAGATCTTCATAAATCTATGCTTAGATTTTAGAAGTATTAAAATTACAATAATAACTCTTGGAGAGTTAATGACTATTCTCAAGGAGACAAAGTCAAAGTTTGCAATTAGGCAAGTAGCGCAAGGCGCACCTTACTTCGATATTCTAGAAGGCCAAGGCTTGGCCAAAGGCTTCTGGAGTGTTAAAAAGGGCAAAGGCAAAATCATTATAATCTTCTGGGAAGATAAAGGAAATATCCCAAAATGTCTTCCTAAATTGTGGCAAACGGGATCGCGGAAGCGTGACTGCCGTTTGGATAAAGCAGACATGAAGGAATTGAAGACGAGCAAGGCTCTAACTTCAAGTATGTTTGTCATAATTATGTTCACTACTAGTATTGAAATTGGATTTTAAATACTTAGTGTGGTAAATAAATATATACTGATGATCAGAATCTGCTATGAGTAGGATTAGGAAACTGTTATAAAGTAACTAGTTTGACTAGAAACATTATCTCTATATCAGTGTTTAACCCGCTGCGGGTGAACCTTTATATTTTAGAACACTAAAGTATTTTATTATATAAAGATGATATTGAGATAAACACATTAGATGTGAATAACAACATTTATATTGTGAATATAAATAAATCTCAAATATATAACATGACAAACAAATAGCTCAAACTGATTTGATCAGATGAAACTAATTGTGGCATTATTGTCTGGGACACAATTAAACAAGAATCTTATATCCGCACATTTGAAGAGCGGGTACTAGGACTAATTTGATTCCAGTCAAATAAAGTCTACGAATCTAGTTTATTGGGCAAAGTGCCTAAAACACTATTTACTTGGTAAAAGTATAAAAGCCACCTATCTGTTATCCCTAGTTCATAGTGAAGCAAGTGGGCCTATGTCTAGCTAGGCTAGATGTGGATATGAATATTTCGTGACCTATACGGATGTGGCATCGCGTAATGATTGTATGTTTCTTTTGAAGAACACAAATCGGAAACTTTTAAGTTTCGACACGAAATAGACAAACAGATCGGCTATAGTATTATATTGTCACGGTAAGACCGTAATGGAAAATACTTAGGCAATAATTTTTTAATATACTTGAAAGAGTATATTATTCTTTCAATGAGGACTCCTCCCGGAACACGTCAAGTTGACGATGTGTCCAAAATGAGTAACCGAATCTTGTTAGACATGATAAGGTTAATCATGAGTCGTTCTGAGCTACAATTTCCTTCAACGGATAAAGCCATAAACAGTGCATAACTTATTTAAAATAAGGTTCCATAAAATATGTTTGACAGATATCATATTAGATATGAACAGGAAAGAAACCAGGTTTCTCGTTCCTGGAAATTTGGCATGCTAGGCATACGTTTGGATGATACCAAACTAGAACCCAAATTGGATAAGTGCCAATTGTAGGTTATCCTAGGGATACATAAGTATATTACTTATACATCTCACTAGAGAACAATTAGATTATTGCTCACCATGCGGTTTTCCTAAGAGGAATACCTATATGCAGTGGTAAGTGGGAGGATAGTAAAACTCGATGAAAATCAGAGTAATAATATTCCAGGCACCGATTCCTAATGGAACATAAATAGTTCATCAAGGATGAAACTATACCATTAATCTTCGAATACACAAGAACCACGTATATCGGAGAGAGTCTGAAAATAACATGTGGTATGGGATTCTGATCTCACCTCATAAAGATGTTAGTCTTATTGAGGTATACCAACTGACTACATATGAGGAAGTGATACAAGGTATCGACTACCAATTATGACAAAGTGTCATGAGTCCGAAATAGATTCCATGTATATCAACTATGTTTGGATACTAGTTGATGTACCGCAAGGTATTGTGCCTATTGGTACTATAAGTCTTCAAGGAAGACGTACATGGATGGCAACATACCAACGTGTAAAGCTATGCTTTTAGCGGAAAGGTATCGTTATCAACATTGTGTTGATTACGATTCAACCTTTTACCTGTTGCCACGGTAAATCCATTTGGATAATGCTTGCTAAAGATGCATGTTTCATATGTGAAATATGACAGCTTTACGGGAAAAACGCTTTCCTGAAAAGGGAACCTTTTTGGAGGATGTTTAAAACATCCTAACGATTTGGTCGTACCATAACAAGAAAACGATGTTTGTAGGTTATTCGATCCATGTTTGGATTGAAGCAAGCATAGGTGCTTGGAATTATCGTTTTGAGGTAATCATAACAGTTTATGATTTAATTCAAAACGAAAAGAATTCTTGTGTATATAAGAGGGTTAGTGGGAGGGCACTGACAGTGGACGTCCTATAAATAATGATAATACGTCATTTCTTGGAAATGATATTCCCATAATAATAAACTATCGGTGAAAGCTTGGCTTTCGAAAACTCTTCGTAGAATCGTACATTGAAAAATGTACGCGACCTGGTGTCTCATACGCTTTGAGCATATGGATTCACAAACAGGCCAATCCGAGTGATAGTCACTGGATTGAAGTTAATAACATCCGTTAGTATCTTAGAGAACTAACGATGCTGTCTTAATCTGTGGAGAAGGAGAACTTGAAGTGACTGGGATCACTGTAGCAAGTTTCCTAAACCGATAAAGACGACTATAAGTCGCAAACGGTACTATAAAGTATGAAAAATGGTACAGTGAGCTGGAAATCTTCCAAGCAAGATACTGTTACCGAATAAAAAAACAATTGTGGGTTATTGATGCAGTTGAGGCAGCAATAGAAGCAATTTGGGTCGATAATAAATCTAATTAGATTAGATATAATTCTGTTAGCGGCTGAGCTAGGCTTGAGCACAGGCTAAAGAATTAATGGTCTCATCAACGATCCAGATACATACTTCGATATTCATCTGATTCGTTCGGATCATACATCGTGGCGATGTGATGATCGAATAAATCGCATCAAGATGATAATCATGTAAATCCGATGACGAAAGCCTTTTCTCACAAGTTTGAGCCAACCGTACATAGTTCGGGTGTCAAACACTCGAGTGACTGGCTATAGGCCAAGTGGGAGATTGTTGGACAAATATGACCCATAGCGTCACTATTTGTATACATCACGGTGTTGTTGTACAAATTAACTATGTGACAAAGGAGATTGCACTCTTATCATTTGTGATTAGATCACCTAGATATATAAATGATAGGAGGTCCCTGTGATTTGTTCCTGGATTGAGAATGATATGAGACAGTATCAATCCACGAAGGATAAATCATTAAATATCCCTAGCCAGAGCATTATCGAGATTGGATATCGATGAATGCATAAAAGACTAGTATTACACTTGTGCGCGTTGTGAGGGCACAACGGCATAGTTCTCATATATTTGGGTATAGGATACTCATGCAAGTGTAATAGGAGGTTGTGTTTTGCCGATGGTACGGGAAACAGCTTCGCTCTGGATAAGACCCCCTCAGAATTCCATTGGTAGTATGACTATGTGTCTATGGAAATCCGAAATCAGGGTAGGTGTATTTGGCCTTAACCTGAGACTTGCACCGCTAATGCGTACGACAATCAATATACGTTGGTTGAGGTCGTCCAGGGCTTTAACCGGTTTTTGTGTATGCCAATTCCGGGTATATCGAAAATCGTAGTGTGTTGGGTGTGATGTCAAGACGGAAGTGTCACTCCATTCATATGGAGTTGATGATCACGTATGGATACAGAACTGGCTCTCTAAATAAAGTTGCAACCGTCGGGATAATATGACTTGGTCATGATTATCCGATATTAAATAGACTAGTTGCTTGTCATCCGATATATGCTTCGTACGGGGCAGACACTGTACCAGCCTGTAGGCATTGCATTTTTGCATACCAGCCCAATGATGAGCCTCGTACGGAGGCACCACCTTTTTTAGTTGCGGAAGTTGCGGAAAGCGGTCGTCGGAAGGGAAGGGTCAAGAATTGACATTTTTATTGGATTTGGTTCGCTTGTTCAAATTTCGGGTTCGATCGTTCGGTCTCAGTTTTGATTTATTCTCGGCCTCGCCTCTCTCTCACTAAACCACCCCTCATACCCATATCTCACCCGTGCCTCATGCCCATAATCCCCACGTAACAAAAAAAAAGAAGCCAGCATAAGCCTAACCACTCTCCATCAAATAATTGCCTCTCCAATCAAACACGAACCATACACCTCACACCCAACCAAATAACAAACAAACAAAACTTACCTAATCAACCACACATGCAACCACTACCCATCATTCAAGTGCCCCACACGCCCATAACAAATAAAGAAACCCATACCCTTCACGCACCTTGACTGCAACACCTCATTATTTTGCCTTCAATCATCCACCTTGACCATCATTCATCTTCATCCCTAGAGGAGGCACATCTCTCGGCCTGACCCTAGATCCAGAACTTTCACCAACACATCATCACAAAAATGGCATTAACCCTCCATCACCACTGCACTTCATGAGGGGACCATCATTCCTTGATCATCTATCGAATTCATCTTCATTCGGCTGAAAACCTGAAGACACCTCTCGGCTTTGCACAAAACCACACCTGGATCTCTCCTTCCTGGATCACCCTCACTGCACTCAACCCTCTCGGCCTCATCCCCTAACCCCTCACTGCCAAGAGCCACGTGAAGCACCCCATGCGCAACCCTAGCCCTGCCGAGCACACCACCATCCATGCAGGGGCTGATCATCATCGAACCTTCATGTAGCCGAGCTCCTCAAGCCACTGCCTTCATGCACAGCAAACACCCTTCACTGCCGAGCCTCAAACGCATGAACCAGCCCTGACCTTCACTTGCCATGATCATCATCAACCCTTAATGCACACAGCAGCTCTCGGCATCACCATAAACACCATCAGCTCGCCACCCTAACCAAGAACCAAGCCTTAAAAGACAACCCACTGCCGAGAGGAGCAACTTGAACCAACTCTTGATCCTCTATAAACAAATGATCATCAACAGCCCCTGGACCAACTGACCTTCACGAAAAACCCTCCACAAACTGCACCATTCACCGCCGAGAACCAGCCACTGCACTGCTCACCAACCCCTCACTTCATTGCCGAGAACCAGCACCTCCATAACTGCCGAGAAGAGCCCACTGCATCATCATCAACCGAGCCCATGCACATGAAGAACCGAGACCCTCACGTATAACCTACTGACCTTCCCCAAACTCTCATCAACAAAGCACCCTCCACTGCCAAGAAAACCCATGCACACTTCACGTGAAACTCACCTTAACAACCCTAGCTAGCCCCAACCTCTCGGCATCACAAGAACCCTAGCCACGCATGTAATCAGCTATCACCCTCAAACAACCCCCTCATGTGCACCAAACCAGCCCACTGCACAACCATACACTGTCCTAACAGCCTTCTAGAACCCACTCAAAACAGCGAGTGATGCCCCTCTGAAACTGTGACCCTAACACCTCCATAACTGCCGAAAATGAATTGTTAGAATGCACACATAACCGAGGACAAAGTAGCCCAAAACAGTGGATAAAAAACGGAGAAAACAGCGGGCGGAGACCTCGAGTGAAAACGGAAAAAACAGTAAAAATAGTGAAAACAGTGAACCTGTGAAAATAGTAGAAACAGCGAACCAGTGAAAACAGTCGAAACGATATCCCTTCCGGCACTGTGGAACGAACTCCCGGAAAGCGACTTAAAAGGTAAGACCTTAGGGCACCCTTTTATTTATTATCCTTTATTTTTAGTTATTTTTATTATTTTATTTCGCATGAGTATTGTGAATTAGTGTATGATGTGATTTCGAGTGAATGAAATATGTGTTCTTTTGTGGTATATTGGATGGAAACCCGGACATAAATTCCATAGCCGAATCTGAATGGACGGTAATATGGTTTGCACTCGGGATACAATGCCCCGTACCACTTGAAAGATTCATATGTTTCATTCCACTCAAACCTTGTATTTGAGCATGATTAGGTTGCTAATATGTTATTTATTTCTTAAGCATGAGTTAATTTAGTCTTGTTATTTAATTTTCAAAGCATGATTGTGTTATTTAGGCATGTTGTTTCTTCATTCTTTATGCATGATGTTTCGTTTAGTTTATGTTTATGTTTAATTAGTTATTTGTTTACTTTGGTTTAATGGTTCAATATGCTCGTTGTGTTATATTGTGTGGATTTATTTGGATGAAAGCATGTTAGATCTAAGTACCCTTGAGCATGAATGTTCAATAGATTCGGTTAGTTTATTGCACAAATCATATCATCACAAGTGGCATAAGTAAGGGACCATTCCGAACCCAACGGTTTGAGGTCTTCCCTTGCGAGGGGTGAGTGCGGCTTTAAATCTTTGTCCCGGTTCACACCGGGTGGCGACTCCATGTTATTTCGTACTTCCCAACTGGGCCGCGAGCCCGGAACAGCGTCGCCCAGGTTCTGTTGTCTACAGTCTGGCGACTCCACTAGGGATAGAGAATCGGCCCCGAAATAATGTCTTGTAATGTTTGTGATTTGTGCTTTAAAATTAACCATTTTTACTGTGGGTTTAAGGAGTTTAATTAAAGGCATTGTTAGAACTAGGTGATGGTTTGGTGTCTTCCTTCACTCACTACCTTTCTATAAGGAAAAGCTGTGAAGGCACCTAGATGATCATCTCATGTGAT
>SKCR01004072.1:0-26653 GCA_019454045.1 Zanthoxylum bungeanum | reverse complement strand
AGCATGATTTAACCAAATGTTTGTTTGACATGCTTGTATATGAATAAATACTGGAGTTTATATGATCAATTTAAATGAAAAATTATTGGATCAATTTTTGCCAAAAAGTTGGCTTGGCCGAATGTATATGCCCTAATAAAGTCATGGTATTTTTTGTTCTTTTGATCATTGGATGAGTCTGAACACTTGGAAATGTTGATTTGAGATTCAATAGGATTGAAAATAAAATCGGACAAAAAAAACCCTCAAATCCGTGACCAAGATGATCATGAATGAGTTGATTTTTTGTTTCAAAATGTTGGACATGAGTTGAACAAATTAATAAATGATTAATTGATTAAATAGTATTTTGGAAATATTAATTTAGATAATTAATTGATGTAATACACTTTAATTAATTGAATTTTGAAATTTTGGAAAATTAGAATTTATTTAATTGGGCTTGGTTTTAGAATTGGGCTTAAATGTTGTATTTGGACCTAATGGGCTTGGTTGGGGCCAGTTGGTTTAGGTCAATTGGATTGATCCAAATTAAATCATTACATTAAGTCCAAATTGACAAATGGGCCTTTATGTTTAATTGGCCTTATGGGCCGAAATTGGTTTCTTGGCAATTAAGGGTGATTCCTTAATTGGGCTTTGGCATTTGGGTTTGACCTATTTACCAAAGTCCATGCCTTATGAAATCAATTGAAAGCCCGTTGGACTTTATTAAAATACATTGGATGTTGTAGACAACAGAAACTGACGACGCTGTTCTAGGCTCGTGACCTAGTGGGAGTACGAAATAACATAGAGTCGCCACCCGGTATGAACCGGACAAAGATTTAAGGCCGCACTCACCCCTCGCAAGGGAGGACCTCAAACCGTTGGGTTCGGAATGGTCCCTTACTTATGTCACTTGTGATGATATGATTTGTGCAATGAATCAACCAGTCTACTCAATATCATGCTCAAGGATACTTAGATCTAATCATGCTTTCATCCAAATAACTCCACGCAATATAACACAACAGCATATTGAGCCATTAAATCAACATATATAAATCATTATCCTACACATCATAAACTAATAATATGCATAAGGAACATCCTAAATATGCTTTAACAATAAATAACAAACTAAATTATACATGCTTTAATAATAAACGATAAACCTAAAGACTATAACATGCTCAATACAATTTGGATGAGACGAGATACGTGTATCTTAAGTGGTACGTGGCATTGTATCCCGATGCAGACCATACTACCGTCCATTCGGAATCGGCTATGGAATTTGTGTCCGGGTTTCCATCCGATATATACCAAAAGGGAACACATATCCCGCTCATCCAACAATCACATCATGCCTCAAACGACTCTCATGCAATTATATATCAAAATAATCAAACAAAAAAATAAAGAAGATAAGTAAAAAGGGGTGCCCTCAGTTCTAACCCTTTTGTTGTCCTCAATAAAGGGCGTTACACGTCCGTTGGAAGGTGATTGATCCGATGCTTTTTTCCGGTTTGTCTACTCAACGTTTTTTTCCTCATTTTTCGATGTTTTGGACTGCTGTTTTTACTCCGTTTCGCTGCTGTTTTTATTGTATTTTTGGGTCCTGTTTTTAAGGTAATTTAGGGAACTGTTTTGGCAGTTATTTGGACTGTTTTGGGCGCAGGGGATATGCGGCCAGTTTAAGGCTTATTTCAGGGAGGTTTTGCGGCCAGTAAAAGGGATGTTCAGTGGTCCAGTTTTGACGTGGACTACTGCCATGTTTTGGGGCTGTGTTTTTTTGGCGTGAGGGTTTTGTGGAGGGATTTTGGGGCTGTCTCAGGGTGTGTTTTGGCGTGAGTTTTAGGGACTGTGAAAGTGGCAATATGGCGTGAATGATGGAGGTTTGTGTCACGGCAAGAAAGTTGAATGATGCGTTAAGGGTAGTCATGTCCAAGGTGCGTGAATTGGCTTATGCTGCTGTTTGTGGGTGCGATGGATTGGGGCAGGCCGTGAGCGTGTTGATGGCTGGCAGTGAATGAGTGTATGTGTGATTCGTTAATGTTTTTGTTCTGGTTTGTGTTAGGGCTGCTAGGTTTTGTCAGTATTGCTTCTGTTTGTGTGATTAATTGGGTGTTTGTGAAGGCTCTGAGGGGCTTACGTTTTGAAGTTAATACTTGCAGGGGTTTATATTTGGACCGTGAGAATGATGGTTTTCTCGTGAAATAGGGTTTTTCGTGGCTTTAACTACGTGAGCTTCTTGATGGCTTAGTGTGTGATGGTAGGTGATGGTGCGTGGCCAGTGTTGGTTTCTATTATATAGGTCCCAAACAAAGATTAAGCATAAAATACTAAAAAGAATATATATAAAAGACTTGAAGCATGGCGGAATCATACTTACAATTTATGTGATGAAAGAAGATGAACAAAAGCTTTGAATCTCCAAGCTCCAAGTGGTTGGTTGGTTCGGCCAAGAAGAGGAAGAAGACCAAGCTCCAAGCTCTTGTATTCCAAGCTCTTTGATGTTTGTTCCCTATCACCTCCTTTGATCCCTTGCTTGTGCTAGCAAAAATGGAGAATGGAAGATCAAATCTTCCTTGCCCTTCAATGGTGAATTTCGGCAATTTGAGAGAGAAGAGAGAGTTTTTGGTGTAAAGTCTTGAATTAATAAATCTTTGTCTAACAAAAATCAATTTATATTTATGTTATAATTTATTAAATTAATAATAAATCTATAACATAAACCATGCAATGGCTTAGAGTGTCAAACACTCAAACTCCATGCAAAGCCTTTGAGTGAAATGCACACTATCACCATGCAATGCCTTAGAGTGTTTTATACCTATTAACATGCAATGCCATATCAATGACAAGTGTCATGTGGGCCCCACACGTTTCCCAATGAAAGTGGGCCCACGTCCACTCACGCGTTCGGGTTCGATATTTCCGAAATACCGAGCTAGCGTCGCGACGTTAATTAAATCGGATTTAAATAAATAATCGCTCCTAGCGAATTATTATTTACGTCGCTTACGAATTAATTCTAAATTAACTCGTACGCCCGAATTAAAATCTAATTTTAATTTCGCGTCGAAATCGAATTTCGATTATTATATCGAATATAATAATATATCGATTAATTCCAAATTAATCGTTCTCTCTCTCTAAATAAGGCACTTTATCCGAGATAAAGTTTCTCCGCAATTAATCCAAGATTAATTAAGTTCGAATCAAATATCATAGGTGAATCTTCAGGAAGCGACCCAAGAGATCTCCGGATATTTGGCAGTAAATACGGTCGTCGGATAATCCGAACACGTACGTACCTCGTACTACGTCTTTACCGATTTACAAGACAAGGTTGGCTTCTAGCAAAGCGCCATGCCTACCCAATTCTCCAGAAATATTCTTATAGGAATATAGATCTGTATCAGCGTAGTATACCGTAGTATTGCGTACATCGATCCAGTATCGGATGATCACATGCTAGGCCTGGGGCTGGAGATGTGTCTGCCCCGTACGAAACATATATCGGACATCAAGCAACTAGTCTCTTTAAATCGGACAATCCTGACCTTGTCATATTGTCCCGACGGTTGCAACCTTTTATAGAGTACTAGTTCTGTGCCCTGCGTGATCATCGCCTCCATATGTCTGAAGCGATACTTCCATCTTGACATCACATCCAGTACACTACGATTCTCGATAAACCCAGAAGAGGTGTACACAGAACCGGTTAGGGTCCCCAACCACCAAAACCAAAGTTTACCGATTGTCGCAAGTACTAGCGATGTAAGTCTCAGGTTAAGACCATATACACCTACCCTGATGCGGCCTCCCATAGACACGCAGACATACTACCAATGGGATTCCGCGGGGTCTATCCAGAGCGAAGCTGTTTTCCGTACCATCGGTAAAACACAACCTCCTATCGCACTCGCATAAGTATCCAATACTTAAATATGAGAACTATGCCGTCGTGCCCTCACAACGTGCACAAGCGCAATACTAGTCTATTCCGCATTATCGATGTCCAGTCTCGATAATACTACGACTAGGGATATTTAATGATTAAACCTTTGGGGACTGATACTGTCTCATATCATTCTCAGTCCAGGTACTAATCATATGGACTTTCGCCATTTATAAGTCAAAGTAAACAATATTACAAAACGGCAAAAGGCAACTTCATTATCACATAGTTAATTTGTACAATAATACAATATCATTTACAAACAGTGACGCTATGGGACATAATGTCTAACAATCTCCCACTTGGCCTATAGCCAGTCACTCAAGCATCTAATACCCGAACTATGTATGTGTCGTTCAAAACTTGCTGTAGAACAGCTTTCGTCAGCGGATCTGCAATGTTGTCATCTGATGTGACCTTCTCGACTTTTACATCGCCACGATGTATAATCTCCCGAATCAGATGATAACGTCGAAGAACATGCTTGGACCGTTGATGAGACCTTGGTTCCTTAGCCTGTGCTATAGCCCCGTTATTGTCACAATACAATGGAACGGGCTGAGCTGCTAACGGAACTACTCCTAATCCGATTAGGAACTTTCGGATCCAAACTGCCTCCTTTGCTGCTTCAGATGCAGCGATGTACTCCGCTTCTGTTGTTGAATCGGCAACAGTATCTTGCTTGGAAGATTTCCAGCTCACTGCTCCGTTATTCAAGCAAAAAATGTACCCGGATTGCGACTTGTAGTCATCCTTGTCGGTTTGGAAACTTGCATCGGTATACCCAGATACCGCAAGTTCTCCACCTCCATAAATTAAGAAGCATCCTTAGTTCGTTTAAGATACTTAAGGATATTCTTAACTGCTATCCAGTGACCTTCACCTGGATCGGCCTGATAGCGACTGCACATGCTCAAAGCATATGACACATCGGTAGACATATCATGTGTACATATCATGATACGATCCCGACTGCCGAGGCGAACGGTATCCGACTCATGTGTCTCTCTCTTCCTGAGTCTTAGGACACATGTCCTTAGACAGAGAGGTACCTCGTACCATTGGAACCAATCCCCTCTTGGATTGTTCCATGTTGAATCTCTTCAACACTTTATCAATGTATGTACTCTGGGAGAGTCCAAGCAGCTTTCTAGATCTATCCCTGTAGATCTTTATTCCAAGAATAAAGGCTGCTTCTCCCAGATCTTTCATGGAGAATTTTAATGAAAGCCAAGCTTTCACCGACGTTAGCATGGGAATGTCATTGCCTATAAGCAATACGTCGTCGACATAAAGGACAATAAAAGTAAGTGCTCTCCCACTAACCTTCTTGTATACACAAGGGTCATCTGCGTTTTGCACGAAATCATATTCCTTTATGATCTCATCAAAACGCTGATTCCATGACCGTGATGCTTGCTTCAATCCATAAATGGATCGATTTAACTTGCAAACCTTGTTTGCAAGTCTAGGTACGATAAAACCGTCAGGCTGTTGCATATAAACATCCTCCAAAAGGTTTCCGTTAAGGAAAGCGGTTTTAACGTCCATCTGCCATATCTCGAAGTCGAAATATGCAGCTATTGCAAGCATTATCCGAATGGATTTAATCATGGCAACGGGTGAGAAGGTTTCGTCATAATCAATACCGTATTGTTGACGATACCCCTTCGCTACAAGCCTAGCTTTGTACGTTTGTACGTTGCCATCCATGTCGGTCTTCTTCTTGAAGATCCATCTGCATCCAATAGGCTTTACGCCTTCTGGTGCATCAACCAGTGTCCAAACTTGGTTGGCGTACATGGAATCCATCTCGGACTTCATGGCTTCTTGCCATAAAGCGGAATCGATATTTTGTATCGCTTCCTCATACGTAGCCGGCTCATTATCCTCAATAAGATTAATATCTATATGAGGTGAGATCAGGAACCCATACCTCTCAGGTACTGTTCTGACTCTCTCCGACCTACGCGGTCCTTGTATGTGAAGTTTGTGGTACAGACTCATCCCGGATGGTCTGTTCTTGTTCCGTCGTTGATTCATTGCCAGGAACAGTATCACTACGATCTTCATCGAGTTCTACTTTCCTCCCCACTTACCACTGCATTTATAAAATCCTTCTCAAGGAAAAATGCTTGTAGAGCAACAAATACTTTGTTCTCTTGTGGGTGATAGAAGTAATATCCTTTGGTTTCCCTAGGATATCCAACGAAAAGGCATTTATCAGATTTGGGTTCAAGTTTGGTACCTTCCAAACGTTTAACATATGCCCAGCATCCCCAAATCTTCAGGAAAGAGAAACCTGGTTTCCTTCCTGTCCATATCTCATATGGAGTCTGTTCAACAGACTTCGACGGTACCTTATTCAAAATAAGTATAGCACTGTTTAATGCGTATCCCCAGAAGGATATTGGTAGCTCAGTGCGACTCATCATTGACCTCACCATGTCCAACAAGGTGCGGTTTCTCCGTTCGGACACGCCGTTTAATTGCGGTGTTCCAGGAGGAGTCCACTGTGATAGAATACCATATTCTTTCAAGTAATCTTGAAACTCATAACTTAGGTATTCGCCACCACGGTCTGACCGTAATGTCTTAATACTCTTCCCTGTTTGTTTCTCCACTTCGTGTCGAAACTCTTTGAATTTCTCAAAAGTTTCCGACTTGTGTCTCATAAGATACACATAACCGTAACGAGATGCATCATCTGTAAAGGTTACGAAGTAGTGAAATCCACCTCTAGCCTGGCTAGACATGGGCCCGCATACGTCAGTATGAACGAGAGCTAACAGTTCTGTGGCACGTTCACCTTTACCGCTAAAAGGTGATTTAGGCATTTTGCCTAAAAGACAAGATTCGCAGACGTCATATGAATTGGGATCAAATTCGTCCAAGTACCCACTCTCTTTGAAAGTGTGGATATGCGAGTCTTGTTGATGTGTCCCAGACGACAATGCCACATATAAGCTTCATCTTTTAGATTACTCCTTTTGAGCCTTTTGTTTGTCATTTTAGGAGATTCATTTATATTCAAAATATAAAGACCGTTATTTGCAACAGCTGTGCAAATTTCTGCATCATTTTTATATAAATAACACCCTGTGTTCCTGAATACAAAAGTGTAACCCTGCTGGGTCAACAAGGATACAGATATAATATTCCTAGTTAAACTAGGAACAAAATAACAGTTCAAAAGTTTAAGTTCATGCCCTGAGGGCAGTACTAAAACAAAAGTGCCTACGGCCAAAACAGCAACTGGTGTTCCGTTTCCGACCCGTAGATCCATCTCCCCTGATGCCAGCACCCTGCTATCATGCAGATCCTGCACATCAGTACAAATATGAGCACCACAACCAGAATCAAAAATCCAATTTTTAAAACTAGAAGTATTCATATTTATCTCAATAACAAACATACCAGAGGCAGTGGCCTTGCCAGCCTTGATATCCTCCCTCTGCACAATGCTCATTCGGCAGTCACGTTTCCAGTGACCCCTCTTGCCGCAGTTGAGGCAGATGTCGCGAGATTTGTCCTTTGGCTTCCTAGAAGCCACTGTCAACTTGCCTTTACCCTTCTTCTTGAACTTCTTCTTCCTTGCACCTCCAATTGCCTTGGGGCCACCCTTTGGCGCATGAGAGGTCAATGCAAATGCGCCTCGCGCTTGCTCCCCTTTAGGAGTTCCTTTTCGGACTCCTTCAGCACAGACAACAACTCTCCTAGAGTGTCGTCAGTATCCATCAACTTGTAGTTGACTATGATTTGTTTCCAAGTATCGGAAGTGACTGCAAGATCATATCTATAGTCAGATCAGCCTCCAAGACTATTCCCATATTGGCCAACTCATCAATATCGGCAATCATTTGAGCCCCATGGGCTTCAACTGATGCGCCATCTGTCATCCGGGAGCGGAAGAGTTTCCTTACTAGCTCGTACCTCTTCATCCGCTTATTGGTGCGGTGAAGATCACGCAATCTTGCCATCATGTTATAGGGATCCAAGTCCCTATTCTGGCGTCTGAAATGCTGAGTCATTGCAGCTAGCATAACTGACTGAGCTTGGTCACAATCATCACTATGAGTTTTCCATAACTCTAGCTCCAGTGGCTCAGTGGGTTTAGGCGGGAGAGGTCTCTGAATAGTATACAGTATCCTCTCAGCCCCAAGCACTATCTTGAGGTTCATTTCCCAGTCGGCAAAGTTTGTCCCTTTGAAGACATTATCGCCCATGATTATGTCGCGGATATTACCTTTGCCAGTCATCTTGACAACTATAGTCCAACTATAAAGTCAACGATGTTATGGGTACAGTCAAACTGTTACATATAAAAATAACAATATATTAGTCCAACTAATTATTTAAAATATTGATGAAATAATTTTGAACGACGCGTAAGGCTAAATATCTGAATGAAATTGCAAATTCAATAATAGCCTCCCACTATTTTCTTCAAGTTTCTAACCCTCTGTAGAGAACTCGGGAAATCGAATTTCCTAGTGGGCTAGGATCCCGTTAAATAACACACAACCTTGACTTTGGCCAATAAAAATTGTATGCTATTTAACATAGGTAGATCTCCATGATCAATTGGATCTCATCCAATTCCTAGATCCGGTTAGGTGGACATCCAAGTCCGAAACATATGTATAATGTCAATGTATCTAATACATTTTCCTAACCATATCCTCTGAATCAACTAGGCCTTGGCTTTGGCCAAAAACAAACCTAATGATTCCAGTTAAGCGGGACCCATTGACAAGGAAAGTTTCGTAATCAATGTCGTTGGACAAAAAGTGATCTTGACTTTGGCCAATAAAAATCACGATTTGGACAAGACACCGATATGCAACAAAACTCTCATGATTCAAGTACATCCTTGATTGACAAAGGTCTTGACTTTGGTCAAAAACAAACCAATGCCAACTTCGGATCTTGAACAAGAACCATTCAATGGAAGGATATTCGCTTAATATAAATTGAGGGATTTTCGCGTAATTGGCAACCATTTATTATCTTTGTTAGGTCTCATCATCATACACCCTTAAGCATGCTTCTAAAACATCATAAAGCGCGTAAAGTAAAGTAATAGTGATATGCGGATGGATATATAAACAACTTGTTCCTAGAACAAATCACTCCTCTTCTTTCCTCTCCCCGCTAGCACTATTCTACTTCTACCCAATTACATAATACAATAAGAGAAACCTCATTTACATTGAGGGGAATTAGGTGAGAAGAGAATACAAAGAGATAAAGAGATAAGGCTGGACACGCAGGTCCAATTTATAAATTCCAAATTTACAATAATTTCTAAAATTACCCTTTCCCTTCTAATATCCATCCGATATACACTATTCATTCATCACATACATATATATTCAAACAAGACATGCTTTTACAACCAATCTAATCCAATTAATTAGTCTTTGTTAAGTGATCATCCAATGTTCAAACAACGGTTTGATTTTGCGCGAGTCCAACTCGATTGAGAATAAGTACACAAGGTACGAATTCGCGAATTATATCGAACTACTTATTAAATCTTATTTAATTCGTATTCAATACTAATTCAATTATTTAATTCCAAATTAAATGTTTACACTTTAATGTGCTTTAAAGACTTAGATTCTAAATCCAATTCTATTGGGTCTCAAAGCCCAACTAACATCCAATGTTTAATTTAATTCGAGTCAAATGGGCTTTCAATTGATTTATTAAGGCTTGGGCTTTGGTCAATGTGGGTCATACCCAATTACCAAGCCCAAATAAGGAATCACCCTTAAGTGCCATAAAACCAATTTCAAGCCCATAAGGCCCAATTAAATTATTAAAGCCCATTATATTATATTTGGACTTAATGGAGTGATTTAGGCCCAAATTGGATCCAATCCATTTGGCCCAAATCTACTTGGTCCAACCAAGCCCATTATGCCCAAATACAATATTAAAAGCCCAATTAACCAATTAAGCCCATTAATTAAATTTTAATATTCCAAACATTAAAATCCAATTAATTAAAGTGTAATATCAAGATTAACATATTAAACCAAATATTCCAATAATACCCATTTAATTAATTAATCATGTATTGTTCAAAATAAATGTCCAACATTAATTTTAACAAAAAATCACACCCATTACATGTCTTATGTATTCGGCCAAGGTGAGTTTTTGTGTATCGATTTGTATTTCAATCCGATTGAATTACCAATCATCGTCCCGTATACGTTCTAAGTCATCCAATGATCTTAAACACAAAAAATTCCAATACATCAAATGCAAGATACATTCGGCCAAGGTCAAAATATTGGGGAAAAATCATCCAATGCATTTTCATAAATTGATTTCAGTATCATCATTCTATATACATGCAAGCATACTTATTAATCAAATTTCATAAGAACATGCTTTTATCAATTTCACCATATCATTCGGCCAAGGCATATATATTGGGGAAAATCATCCAATGCATTTTTCATGAAATTGATTCCATATATCATCATGTTATACACATGCAAGCATACTTATTAATCAAATTTCATAAGAACATGCTTTTATCAATTTCACACACCCATTCGGCCAAGGTCAAAATATTGGGGAAAAATCATCCAATGCATTTTTCATAAATTGATTTCATATAATGTCATTTAACATACATATAAGCATACTCATTCATCAAATTTCACAAGAACATGCTTCAATCAATTTTACCCAAAATTTAACCTAAAGTATTTCATGCTTAAACCTAGCTCAATGATACCATTGTTGGTTTCTATTATATAGGTCCCAAACAAAGATTAAGCATATGAAATACTAAAAAGAATATATATAAAAGACTTGAAGCATGGCGGAATCATACTTACAAAGTTTTGTGATAAAGAGATGAACAAAAGCTTTGAATCTCCAAGCTCCAAGTTGGTTGGTGGTTTCGGCCAAGAGAGGAAGAAGACTCCAAGCTCCAAGCTCTTGTATTCCAAGCTCTTTGATTGTTTCCCTATCACCTCCTTTGATCCCTTGCTTGTGCTAGCAAAAATGGAGAATGGAAGATCAAATCTTCCTTTGCCCTTCAATGGTGAAGTTTCGGCAATTTGAGAGAGAAGAGAGAGTTTTGGTGTAAAGTCTTGAATAATAAATCTTTGTCTAACAAAAATCAATTTATATTTATGTTATAATTTATTAAATTAATAATAAATCTATAACATAAACCATGCAATGGCTTAGAGTGTCAAACACTCAAACTCCATGCAATGCCTTTGAGTGAAATGCACACTATCTCCATGCAATGCCTTAGAGTGTTTTATACACTATTAACATGCAATGCCATATCAATGACAAGTGTCATGTGGGCCCCACACGTTTCCCAATGAAAGTGGGCCCACGTCCCTCACGCGTTCGGTTCGGGTTCGATATTTCCGAAACCGAGCTAGCGTCGCGACGTTAATTAAATCGGATTTAAATAAATAATCGCTCCTAGCGAAATTATTATTTGCGTCGCTTACGAATTAATTCTAAATTAACTCGTACGCCCGAATTAAAATCTAATTTTAATTTCGCGTCGAAATCGAATTTCGATTATTATATCGAATATAATAATTATATCGATTAATTCCAAATTAACCGTTCTCTCTCTCTAATAAGGCACTTTATCCGAGATAAAGTTTCTCCGCAATTAATCCAAGATTAATTAAGTTCGAATCAAATATCATAGGTGAATCTTCAGGAAGCGACCCAAGAGATCTCCGGATATTTTGGCAGTAAATACGGTCGTCGGATAATCCGAACACGTACGTACCTCGTACTACGTCTTTACCGATTTACAAGACAAGGTTGGCTTCTAGCAAAGCGCCGTGCCTACCCAATTCTCCAGAAATATTCTTATAGGAATATAAGATCTGTATCAGGCGTAGTATACCGTAGTATTGCGTACATCGATCCAGTATCGATGATCACATGCTAGGCCTGGGGCTGGAGATGTGTCTGCCCCGTACGAAACATATATCGGACATCAAGCAACTAGTCTCTTTAAATCGGACAATCCTGACCTTGTCATATTGTCCCGACGGTTGCAACCTTTTATAGAGTACTAGTTCTGTGCCCTGCGTGATCATCGCCTCCATATGTCTGAAGCGATACTTCCATCTTGACATCACATCCAGTACACTACGATTCTCGATAAACCCAGAAGAGGTGTACACAGAACCGGTTAGGGTCCCCAACCACCAAAACCAAAGTTTACCGATTGTCGCAAGTACTAGCGATGTAAGTCTCAGGTTAAGACCATATACACCTACCCTGAAGCGGCCTCCCATAGACACGCAGACATACTACCAATGGGATTCCGCGGGGTCTATCCAGAGCGAAGCTGTTTTCCGTACCATCGGTAAAACACAACCTCCTATCGCACTCGCATAAGTATCCAATACTTAATATATGAGAACTATGCCGTCGTGCCCTCACAACGTGCACAAGCGCAATACTAGTCTATTCCGCATTATCGATGTCCAGTCTCGATAATACTACGACTAGGGATATTTAATGATTAAACCTTTGGGACTGATACTGTCTCATATCATTCTCAGTCCAGGTACTAATCATATGGACTTTCGCCATTTATAAGTCAAAGTAAACAATATTACAAAACGGCAAAAGGCAACTTCATTATCACATAGTTAATTTTGTACAATAATACAATATCATTTACAAACAGTGACGCTATGGGACATAATGTCTAACAGCCAGGTCAGTTGGCGAGTTTTAGGTTTGTTTGTTACGGCTAATAGAGTGTGTAAGGGTATGTGTGTGGCTTGGATTATGAGAGATCTGGTTATTGGTGCGGCTATGGGGTTTATTGATCTGCTGCGTGGAGTTCACGTTGAGTTTAGTAGAAGGGCTGCTGGTTTCATAGGTTTTTAGTGATGTAGCTTGTGGGGTCTGTGTGTGTCAAATGAATCTCTGTGTGCGTGCTTAGTGAATCTGCGTGTGTCGTTTGTGAGGGGTTTCTCGGTGAAGGTTGCTAGGGTGAGTGGAGTGGCTGCTGTGTGTATCATTTGTGAAGGGGCTGACTTGGTACTAAGAGAGAGAGGAAGGCGAGAGGTTCCCGTGGGGGTTGTTATTTATGAGATTTTGTGAGTTTGGTATGCTGAGTGGAGCAAGGTGGTGTCCAGGGTTTTTCTTGCTTTGTTTTTGTTTTTGCCGTCAAAATGAGAGGAGGAAGAGAGAGGGAGCTAGAGAGAGAGATTAGGGTTTGCATTGTGTTTGTTTTTGGTTGAAGTGTCGTGGGGATTTTTGTGCGTGGGTGAGGAGAGAAGATGGAAGAAGTGATTAGGGTTTTCTGGTTTGTTTATATAGTGAGAGGGTAGGGTTAGGGTTCTGCATGGGTTTATTTGTTTTAGGAAAAGATTTATTTAATTTGTGAAATTAATTTTAATTGGTTATAATGGTTTAATTAAATAAATTTAAAATTCATTTAATTTTACTTTAATTTAATTTGTGACATGTATTTTAATTTTTTTAATTATTTATTTGTGAGATGTGATTAATGGGTTTGGCGTGTTTTTAAAATAGAGGTCCCACAAGCGAAACAAGCGAGTTAAATCCGACCAAATGCTAATTTCCAACTTTACCCTTCCAACGTCCGTTTCCCGCGGATTTCACAACTAAAGAGATAGTGTCTCCCTACGAGACTCATCATCAGGCTGATATGCAAAAATGCAATGTCTACAGTCGCCCCCACTTTGATGGGACTTGTGTGTGTGACTTTGAACAATCCTATCAATGTTATGCAATGCATTTTTACTTACCTGGACCGCCAGCTGCCACCTGACTTGCCTGCTGCTCCGCGAGAGACCGCTGATGATGCAGTGGACCTCGATCCTGGGACGCATCCCAATAACTGCACCGAAACAACAAGGGGCCTCGACCCCCGGGACGCATCCCAATACCGCTGACAAACTGGGCCTCGGCCCGGGGACGCATCCCAAACTGATGCAGTGGGTCCACGACCCTGGGACGCATCCCAACAACTGCAACCGACAACGATGGGCCTCGACCCTGCGACGCATCCCAATACCACTGGCAAAATGGGCCTCGACCCGGGGACGCATCCCCAAACTGATGCAGTGGGTCCACGACCCTGGGACGCATCCCGATAACTGCAACTGACAACGGGGGCCTCGACCCTAGGACGCATCCCAATACCGCTGACAAAATGGGCCTCGGCCCGGGGATGCATCTCCAAATTGATGCAGTGGGTCCACGACCCTGGGACGCATCCCAATAACTACAACCGACAACGGGGGCCTAGACCCTGGGCGCCTCGACCCAACACCGCTGACATAGGGACTTAGGCGACCTCGAACTGAACTGATGATGTATTGGCACCTCGACCTTGGGCACCTCGACCCGGAAACTACAACCGACAACGGGGCACCTCGACCCTGGGCACCTCGACCCAACACCGCTGACAATAGGGACCCGCCCTCGCCCTCAACTGATGAGTAGTGGGCCTCAACCCTGGGACTCATCTCCCCGAAACTGATACTGATGCTGATGTGGGCCTCGCCCCCATGACTCATCCCCAAAACAGATACTGATACTGACATAGGCCTCGACCCTGGGACTCATCCCCTAAAACTGATATTGGTGCTGATGTGCGCCTCGCCCCCGGGACTCATCCCTCAACCGATACTGATGATGATGTAGGCTTCGGCCCTGGGACTCATCCCTGAAAATGATGCTGGTGTCTCCATACCCGGAGTGCCATACCTAGTAAAACTGATATTAATGTCTCCATACCCAGAGTGTCATACCTGGCAAGACTGCCCGGCTTGTTCATTCCCAAACTGTGCTTCCATTCTCGGAGTGCCATTCCCGGCTTGTTCATTCCCGAACTGTGTTTCCATTCTCGGAGTGCCATTCCCGGCTTGTTCATTCCCGAACTGTGTTTCCATTCTCGGATTGCCATTCTCGGCTTGTTCATTCTCGAACTCTGATCCATTCTCGGATTACCATTCCTGGCTTGTTCATTCTCGAACTCTGATCCATTCTCGGATTACCATACCTAGCAGAACTGATCTGATATCTCCATACCCGGAGTGCCGTACCTGGCATAACTGATACTGAACCAATGTGGGCCTCGCCCCCATAATGCCATACGCGACATAACTAATACTGAACCAATGTGGGCCTCGCCCTCAGAATGCTATACCCGGCAAGCCTACTACTGAACTAATGTGGGCCTCGCCCCCAGAGTGTCATACCTGGAAACACTGATACTGATAATGATGTGGGCCTCGCCCCCAGAGTGCCATACCCGACAAGACTGATTCTGATAACGATGTGGGGCCTCACCCCCAGAGTGATGTGGGCCTCGCCCCAAACTGATACTAATATATGTCCCCAAGAATCGGGCCTCGCCCCTGGGAGTCCCCCCAAGACTGCTGATCTGGGCCTCACCCTGTGCCTCATCCCCTACTACTACTCTCTGTTGGCTGATTCTGGTTGGCTGTCTTGCCGCTTTCTCTTTTTCTTCTTTGAACCTGTGAATACAAAGCAAAACAAACACAAAAAAGAATGCAAAATATGTTACGTGTATGCATGCATGCATGCATGAATGATTTTCTTATTCCGTTGGGTTAGGTCTTCCACCAGTTCTCCAGTGATTGCACAGTATTCTCTCTGGTCTCATGGCTCAATTTCTTGTTATGTCCCGGATTCACGAGGTGGTAGACTGGTCGCTCCCAGTCTTGATTTAGCTTTCTGTTCTCCGCTGTTTGCATTTAGTCAAGATGAACCACAATGGTGGGGCCTTCAATATCATCAATTATATCACATGCTACGAAATAGTCCCATAGTTACACATATTATTGCCCTCAAAGAATGCTCAGTATTGAAACCAGAGAACCTTCAAAACATTCAACACAACTCAAATCCTAGTCTTTGAATAAATGATCTAAGCCAGACTCAAAGTGTGTGTGTGCAAAGGTTCCTTTGCGGATTCATCCCTAGGTAAGCTAACTCAATGATTTCGTTTCAAAAATCAGGATCAATGGGTCAAACCAACCTAGATGTCTCAATTATGCCTGCAGTTGCTTTTCTGTGCTCAATGTGGTATGGTTTTCTTTCTCTTTTCTTTTGTCTCTCATTTTTTCTTTTCATTTTGAATTTCATTTTTTTTTCTCTCTTTTCTTTTTTTTTCTCTTCTTTTTTTTTTCTCTCTTTTTTTTTCAACACACCTACCCTTTAAGGTAGCATTTCTCCTCATGGGTAGCTTCACGCTTATCTTAGGGTTGATTTTGTGTTATTTTTATAGTGAGAGATTAGGATTAGGGTTTGCATGGATTAAAAAGGAAAAAGAAATCAATTAATTGGGGACATGATTTGTTTGTTTATGAAGGTTATATATTTGATTGACTTTAATTAGGCATTTATTTGTTTTATTTAGGCATTTAATTTTTTAATTAGGTGAGTAAATATTTTAAATTGGTGAGTGATTTATTAAATTAGGAAGTGATTTATTTTAATTTTGCTAATGATTTATTTTAATTTTGGTATTAGATTTTAATTAAATATTAGTTTATTTTAATTTAGATTTATTTTAATTGGTTTAACTTAATTTAGATTTAATTTAATTGGTATTTAATTTGTGTTGGATTTTAATTGGTTTTAATTGTATTTTCATTTACTTTAAATTATTTTAACTTTAATTTAAATTAGTTTAATTTGGGACATGCATTTGAAATGTTTTAATTTATTATTGGATTGGGCTTGGTGTAGTTTTGGGCCAAGGCTAAGGGTGTATTTTAATAACGGAGGTCCAACAAGCGAGCCTGAAGCTAAACAAGCGACTAAAATCTAACAAAAAAAACTGGTTCCCTTCCGACGTCCGTTTCCCGCGGCTCACGCGACTTAAAAGGTAGTGCCTCCAAATGAGACTCATCATCGGGTCTTACATGCAAAAATGCAGTGCCTACAGTCGCCCCCACTTTGATGGGACTTGTGTAATGTGTAACAGTGACAATCCTATCAAAGTTATGCAATGCATTTTTACTTACCTGGCTTGCCAGCTGCCACCTGACTTGCCTGCTGCTCCGCTGAGCTGATGATGCAGTGGACCTTGATTCTGGGACGCATCCCAATAACTGCAACTGATATATGGGCCTCGACCCTGAGACGCATCCCAATACTGCAACCGACAACGAGGGCCTCGACCATGGGACGCATCCCAATACGCTGACAAAATGGGCCTCGACCCTAGGACGCATCCCCAAAACTAAAAGTGCAGGGGGCCAACGGCCTTGGGACGCATCCCGATAACTGCAACCGACAACGGGGGCTCACGACCTTGGGACGCATCCCGATAACGTTGCCAAAATGGGCCTCGACCCTGGGACGCATCCCCAAAACTAAAGACACAGGGGCCAACGGCCCTGGGACGCATCCCGATAACTGCAACCGACAACAGGGGCTCATTGCCCTGGGACGCATCCCGATAACGCTGCCAAAATGGGCCTCGACCCTGGAACGCATCCCCAAAACTAAAGGTGCAGTGGGCCAACTTCCCTGGGACGCATCCCGATAACTACAACTGACAACGGGGGCTCACGGCCCTAGGACGCATCCCGATAACGCTGCCAAAATGGGCCTCGACCCTGGGACGCATCCCAAAAACTGCTGATGATATGGGTTTACAACCCTGGGACGTATCCCCAAAATGCTGATAAAATATGGGCCTCAACCCTGGGACGCATCCCCAAAAACTGCTGATATGATGAAGTGGGTTACAACCCTGGAACGCATCTCCAAACTGCTATTGATGCTGATGTGGGTCTCGACCCTGGGACTCATCCCTAAAACTGATACTGATACTGTTGCGGGCCTCGACCCTGGGACTCATCCTTAACTGATGCCGATGTTGATGTGGGTCTCGACCCTGGGACTCATCCTCAAAACTGATATTGATGTTGTTGCGGGCCTCAACCCTGAGACTCATCACAAAAACTGATACTGATGATGATGTAGGCCTCAGCCCTGAGACTCATCCCTGAAACCGATACTGCTGTGGGCCTAGACCATGGGACTCATCCCCACAACTGATACTGATGATGACGTAGGCCTCGGCCCTGAGACTTATCCCTGAAACCGATACTGTTGTGGGCCTAGACCTTGGGACTCATCCCCACAACTGATATTGATGATGACGTAGGCTTCGGCCCTAGGACTCATCCCCGAAACTGATGCTGATGTGGGCCTCGCCCTCGGGACTCATCTCCACAACTGATACTGATACTGACGTGGGCCTCGACCCCGGGACTCATCCCCAAAATTGATGCTAATGCTGATGTGGGCCTCGACCCTGGGACGCATCCCCAAAACTGATACTGATGCTGATGTGGGCCTCGACCCTGGGACTTATCCCCGAAACTGATGCTGATGTGGGCCTCGACCCTGGGACTCATCCCCAAAAACTGATACTGATGTAGATGTGGGCCTCGCCCCAAACCGGTACTGATATGGGCCTCGCCCGAGAACTGACACAAATGTGGGCCTCGCCCGCAGACTGATACTGATATGGGCCTCGTCCTCATACTGATACTGATGTTGGTCTCACCCCCAGACTGATATTGATGTGATGCAGGCCTCGCCCCCAGAGTGCCATACCAAGCAGACTGAATCTGATAAGGATGTGGGCCCCGCCCCCCAAAGTGACGTACCCGGCAAGACTGATTCTGATAAAGATGTGGTCCTCGTCGTCAGAGTGCCATACTCGGCAAGTTTGGTACTGATAAATACGTGGGCCTCAACCCTTAGAGTGCTATATTCGGCATGACTGGTTCTGAAACGATATTGGTCTCGCCCCCAAACTGTTACTGATATTGGCCTCGCCCCAAAAACTGATACTGATATGGGCCTAGCCCCATACTGATACTTATATGGGCCTCGCCCCAATGCTGATACTGATGTGGGCCTCGCCCCAAAATGATACTAATATGGACCTTGTCGTAAACTGATACTGATATGGACCTCGTCCTAAACTGATACTGAAATGGGACTCGCCCCCAGAGTGCCATACTCGACCAGACTGTTACTGATATATGCCTAGCCCCATACTGATACTGATATGGGCCTCGCCCCCATGCTGATACTGATGTGGGCCTCGCCCTAAAATGATACTGATATGGACCTCGTCCCAAACTGATACTGATATGGACCTCGTCCCAAACTGATACTGAAATGGGCCTCGCCTCCAGAGTGCCATACTCGACCAGACTAATAATGATAATGTGGGCTTCACCCCAAGAGTTCCATACCCGACAAGACTGATGCTGATGCTAATATGTCATTTCAACATATTTGCCTCTCATGAGATAATCCTGATAGCTAGACATATTTTCGTCCTCAACGAATGTTTTCACATCGAAACCTGAGAACCTTCAAAGTACTTGATACAATCAACTCCGATCCTCTGAATAGGTGATCTGAACTAGACTCATAGTGTGTGTGTACCAGGGCTCTTTCGCAGTTTATTCCTTAAGTGAACTAACTCGATGATTTCGTTTCAGAGAATCGGATCGGTGGGTCTAACCAAACTGGATGTCTCGATCACACTCTGTGATTACTTCATTATACTCAGCATGATATGGTCCTTCTTCTCTTTTCTTGTCTCTTTCTTTTCATTCTTTTCATTCCTTTTTTTTTTTGACACACCTACCATTTAAGGTAGCATTTCTCCTCATGGTGGTCCTAATACTCTCGCCCATGGGTAGCTTCACGCTTATCGGTTATAGGCGGTCTATTTTTATTTTCTTTTCAGAGACTTTCTTTGTTCCCAACCATATCATATATCATAGCATAAGTAAAACAGGGTGGACATCTAGGCAAACGGTCATTCACTGATCCATCATCCCTAAGGCTAGTCATCTTGCCAACACTCAGGTTTCCACTATTGAGATCCCGTAATCAAGTGCTCGCGATTCCTGCTGAGATCAATCCATTCAGAATATCGGACGAGAGCACGTCACGCACTTATCATTTCTAAAGCTTCTCCATAGAGTAAACAATATCATCACCACATATGTCTAACTATCAAAGATTTCTCTCTCTCATTTTTTTTCACTTATTCCACAGAATTCTTTCGTCATCTTCTAATAATATGGGCTTTACCCCCTGAGATCCATTCCCGAAACTCAAACTCATGTGGGCCTCAACCCTGGGATTCCTCCTCAATACCAACATCAATGTGGGCCTCAACCCTCAAATTAATATCTGAATCTAACACCAATATGGGCCTCACCCTCAGATTATTACCTACGAATCTGATACTGTGCTTTCACTGTTTCTTGAATGGCTTGTCTTTGTCGCTTTCTCTTTTCTTCTTCAACATGTGAACACAAAACAAAACAAACACAAAAGGAATGCAAAATGGGTTACGTGTATGCATGCATGCATGTGCTTCTTATCCCGTCGGGTTTGGTCTTCCGCCAATTCCCTTGGTGACTTCTCGGTCCCTTGACGAGCCTCTCTGCTTTCCTAACCCAACGGGAATCTTTGATGGCTTTTAGAACACAAGGGGTTAGCATGATGCGTGTATGCATGAGGTGCATGTCATGTATTCGATGTATGGAATAAATAAGCTTATAAAAGAATTTGCACTAATTGGCCCATTATCATTTTAAAATGTTCAGTCATATTATTATGTGGTGCAAACTTGTCCCAGTTGAAATGGCCCAACAGGTTTACGCTTCGCGATAACATAACCAAATAACTTCAAATGATAAAAGGCCTATACATAAAAGGGCCCATTGGCATTTTAGAAGCCTTTGGCCCAACTGTCAAAGGACACGAACTCGTCCCAGTTTAAATGGCCCAACAAGTTCACATCTCTTGACAAAAGGTCCAACTGGATCAAAATAACGATGGTCCAAAACACAAACATAACAAGATAATTCAAGCATAAAGCAATAAGTTCTACAAAGTGGCCCACCAACATTTCAGAAGCTTTGAGCCTAAGTTTCATAGGATACGAACTCATCCCAGTTTAAATGGCCCAACAAGTCTGCATTTCTGACAAAAAGTCAAACCGCATCCAATGAGGATGGTCCACAAACTGCTATAGGCCATACAACCCCAGTCTATGCGTGGGTTGTGGGAGTGTAGACAACGACTCTCGCTGGCGAATGATTGCCCACAACTAGGTCTCCCCACAAGTCATAGGTTGTGACTAACTGTCAAATGGATTTCTTGTTGCAGATTCCCCAGAAGGGAGGGGGTGAAGCGAACTCTCTTCAATACCCAAGCCTCTTAGGCTCTTATCGCTTGGTGATAGGAATAAGCAACAAGTCCTCCAGATTAGTCTGTCACAACAGGCCAATTGCCTTGATTATCTAGGTGCCTTCGCAGTTTTTCCTTATAGAAAGGTAGTGAATGAAGGAAGACACCAAACCATTACCTAGCCTTAAAATGTCCTTGATCAAACCCCCATTTTACCCACTGTAGACACAGTTAATTAAAGCACAAATCATAATATTACAAGACATTATTTCGGGGCTAATTCTCTATCCGCAGTGGAGTCGCCAGACTGTGGGACACAGAAACTGGGTGACGCATGCTGTTCCGGGCTCGCGGCCTGGTTGGGAGTACGGAGTGAATAATGGAGTCGCCACCCAGTGTGAACCGGGAAAATAATGGAGTCGCCACCCGGTGTGAACCGGGAAAATAGTTTAAGGCCGCACTCACCCCTCGCAAGGGAATACCTCAAACCGTTGGGTTCGGAATGGTCTTTTACTTATGCCACTTGTAATGAAATGATTTGTGCAATAATTTAACCAAGCCTTAGCAACATTTATTTCCAAGGAGTATTGTACTTTTAAGTTCACATGCATGAAAGTAATCATCATAACGGCAAACATGCAACAGCACACGGCAATCTCATGAACATGTTTCGATCATATAATGCGGAAAACAAAGAACAACCTAAAAAAAATGCAAATTCCAAACGCAAAATAAAGGACTAATCATGCTTGAATACCACCTCATGAACACATCAAATAAATAAATTCATGAATTTAAATAGTCTGATTGATTACATGCTACAAGAGAAATCACCTAAAAAAAAATTATGCATGACATATGATGAAAATGACTCAGTTCAGTGTATGCGCGTTCGAGTAGCGTTCGTAACGCGTTCGAACGGTAAACAGAAGGTTCGCATTTGTATAGCATTTGATAACGCGTTCGAACGGGACCAGAAGAAAACATGCATTCGTGCGGTGTTCTGAAATGCGTTCGAACTGGGTTACAGCAGTGACCTCCAAAATTCAATAAACCAAATGACACATACATAAACGGATGAATAAATGACACCTAATAAATAATAACGGGCTAAAAGGCGCGGAAAAGCATCGTGGTAAAGGATTTTAACCCCTCAGAATAGGAGACCTTTAATCCAACTTACTAAGCCCATGCGCTCGATCACATCACGGCAAGAAAGGGTTGATGATACGTTGAAGGGTAGTCAATGTGCCAGGTGCGTGAATTGGCTTATGCTACTGGTGGTGCGATGAGTGGGGCAGGTGTGTTGAATGTGTTGGCTAGTGTGATGGCGTGAGCGTGTTGAGGCTGGGCAGTGAATGAGTGTATGTATGTGTTGATGCGTGAATGTTTTGTTCTGGTTTGTGTTAAGGGCTGCTAGGGTTTGTCGGTATGGCTTCTGTTTGTGTGATTAAGTGGCTGTTTGTGAAGGCCTGGGGCTTACGTGTTGAAGGCTAATACTTGCAGGGGGTTTATTTGGACCGTGAGAATGATGGCTGTCTGCGTGAAATAGGGTTCAGTGGCTTTAACGTGCGTGAGCTTCTTGATGGCTTACGTGCGTGAGGGTAGGTGAGGGTTGCGTGGCCAGGTCAGTTGGCGAGTTTTAGGTTTGTTTGTTACCGGCTAATAGAGTGTGTAAGGGCAGGTGTGTGGCTTGGATTGGGAGAGATCTGGTTATTGGTGCGGCTATGGGGGTTTATAGGTTATTAGTGCTGTAGCTTGTGGGGTCTGTGCGTGTCAAATAAATCTCTGTGTGTGTGGTTAGTGAATCTGCGTGTGTTCGTTTGTGAGGGGTTTCTCGGTGAAGGTTGCTAGGTGAGTGGAGTGGCTGCTGTGTGTTGATGAGTGGTATTTATATCACTATTTCCCACTCATTTAACTTAATATTTTGTATAGTTTCTTGAGCTTTGTGAACGTTTTGATGTGTTTTATTGTTATTTTGCAGATAAATAAAGTTTGGACAGCACTGGAGGCAATTTAGGGCAAAACCGGACAAAAATGCGTCAACAGGGATATTTTCGTCTTTTGCGCGTCGCGCCGCCCAGACATTCCGCGTCGCGACGCCCAGCGTGAGCCGGATTTGCTAACATGCGCCTGGTCAACGGTCAACAATTTGAGAAGTTTTGACTTTGCTAAAATGCGCCGTGCCACGTGTCACCATCACAGCCGATCTGCTAACATGCGCCGTGCCACGTGTCATCATCATATGCTGCCGACACTCAGACTTGACACGTGTCGCCTCGTCATCAGCCATGTCAACGGTCAACGAGTCAACCTTGCCACGTGTCATGCCACATCATCGTCCACGTCAGCAGGTCAACCGAGTCAACATGCCACGTCAGCCTCAGCCAATCACAACTTGACACATGTCGCCACGTGTCGCAATCTTATTGTGCCGACAAATGCAACACACGCCTACGCCACGTCATCGCCACGTCAGCGCCACGTCATCGCCACATCATCAATGACGTCATCACAATAATTGAGAATTAGCCGCCTTGACACGTGTCGCATGTACAGTCCGCCGCCTTGCTACGTGTCGCCGTATCATTGTGCCACGTCGACAAATTGCGAGTCGCGACGCTGAGTGACTTGGCGTCGCGACGCGCGAGAACAGTTCCTGAACAGTAAAAATTTTTGCTATAAATAGGCCGCGAATTTTCAGTTTTTGTACACCATTTTCCTCTCCCAAATCTATGTAATTAGGGAGTTTTTTTTCTCTCTCTAAATTTCTTTTAATTTAGTTTTGTAAATTTTAATTACGTTCTGTAATAATAATAATTTACTTTCTTTATTTTACAGTTTTTACTATTCACTATGCGGAGGTAACTTCCCTATGCTAGGGTGAAAGGTAATTATTTTATTATTGCTATTTAGATTAATCTCCCTTAAAAATAATATATTTACTATTTAAAATTCTGATTAATAAAGGAATACCGCTATATTGGTCGGTTGGTAATTTAATTTAATCTGTTTTAAACCTGACTAATCAAGGAATACCGCTATATTGGTCGGTTGGTAAATTTATTTTCTGTTGGTTTGAACCTGATTAATCAAGGAAACCGCTATATTGGTCGGTTGGTAAATTTATTTTGGTACCGCCTTTATGGCTGGATTATGGACAAATATTACCACCTATATGGCTGGTTGGACTTAATTGACTTAATCAGGATACCGCCAGGATTGGTCGGTTGGTAAAATATTATCACAAAGTTTATATATATTTTATGGGAGATATCTAAATTAGTAGTAGTAAAAGTAATTCCTTTTGCCTTAGCATTTTATTTCATTTGTAATTTTCTTTCAGCATTTTACTTATCGCAATTACTTTTCAGCATTTTCATTTTATGTCTTTTAAGTTTTTACAAGCCCTAGCTATGTGTCATAACTAAGTTAGTAATCTAGGGTTGTGATGAAATCCAATATCACCGGTTTATAAGGGTTAAATTATAATTTGGGTAATATAAAGATTTATTTATTGAGTCTTAATCTTAATGCTTTTTATTAACTGGCCACTAATAAAATTGATAAGGTAAACTTAAAATGAACTAGACATAGGGATTTTAGGTTTAAGACCTCAGACTCAATAACCCACGATCTTCCTTGAGGATAGATAACCCTTTAATAGATTTCCTTACAGGATAGGAATATACCTGTCGGGCGGGGGTAGCCATAATTGGAACTTAATATTAATGAATCCAGTTAATTTGATTGACATAGACATATGATTTAATTAGGTTAAATTGGATATTTGTAATTGACCATCGGAAGAGGCTTTTACATAATTTAGTGTTCCAGGTTAATAAATCAATATTTTACCCAATTATAAGATAACAACTTCATCTTTAAATAATATTGGAATAAATCACAACCCTAGATAGTTTTAATATTGAATTTTCTCAAAATATCTTTTCAACCAATTTTAGTTACTTGCCTTTAAATTTAGAATCGTCGCCATTTCAAATCAATCAAACAACCTGATAGATATTAGTAATCATTTGACCTCATAAAAATTAATAGATAAGATTTTAAGTCCTCGTGGGATCGATACTTTTTATACTACTTGAACGATACGTGCGCTTGCGTTATACGTTTGTGTTTACGCCGGTCAAGTTTTTGGCGCCGTTGCCGGGGACTTAGTTATCTTTTACTATTAGTTTACAGGTTAAATTTGTTACTTGTATCTAATTTCTTTTTACTTATTATTTTTGTTTTATTGTGTTTCAGGTTCTCAGAACACTTCATGAGACGAACCAGAAGCTTTGAAATCCGACCGCTTGACCCAGAAATTGAAAGAACCATCAGACAATTGAGAAGGGAAAGGCGAGAAGGCCAAGAAGCCTTAGTCAACATGGAACCTGAACCTTTGGAGGTTGCACCACCAATTCCCATTCGAGACAGAACCATTCCGGTGGTAGATGGCCTCATTTCGTGTATTGTTCTTCCTCCTTTACCAGCAAATGCGGGTGACATCAAAACTTGCATTCAGATGATTCAGCAAACAATTCAGTTTGGAGGAAATACAACTGAAGATCCTAATGCTCACATTAGCAACTTCCTGGAAGTTTGCGGCACTTTCAATTACAACCGAGCATCAGAAGAAGCAATGAGACTGAGGGTTTTTCCATATTCCTTGAAAGACAGAGCAAAAGCATGGCTACATTCATTACCAGCAGGTTCTATCACAACTTGGAATGCTCTAGCCACAAAATTCCTTGCAAAATACTTTCCACCAGCCAGAACTGCAAAGTTGAGGAATGACATCACATCCTTTGTGCAGCAAGATTCAGAATCCCTGTACGAAGCTTGGGAGAGATACAAAGATTTACTCCGGAAATGTCCTCACCATGAGATTCCAAAATGGCTTCAAGTCCAGACTTTCTATAATGGACTTTCTGGAATGATGAGAACCACAATTGATGCTGCTGCTGGAGGAGCTTTAATGGCAAAAGGAGAAGATCAAGCCTGGGACCTAATTGAAGAAATGGCAAACAATAACTCATTGTGGCCAACAGAAAGAAATCTGATTCAAAGAATTGCAGGAATATATGAAGTTGGAGCTAACAATAAGCAGTCAACACCAAGCTAGATCAGATATGCAAATTTATGGAAACTCTCAACACTCAAAGCACCACTGGATCCACAAGTTCACCATATGGAGGAGCACCAGAACCAAACCAATTTGAAGAGAGACGGTGAATTATGTCAACAATTTCAACAGACAGGGGAACAATCCATATTCCAACACCTACAACCCAGGGTGGAGGAATCATCCTAATTTTCATGGAGCAACAATTCAGGGCAAAAGAACTATCCACCACCTGGATTCCAGCAACAGAATAAAGGCCAGGAGCAGACAAATGAACCAGTATTGGCAGAGATGCTAGCTCAATTAAAAAG
>SKCR01004071.1:0-26638 GCA_019454045.1 Zanthoxylum bungeanum | reverse complement strand
TCAGAAAGTTGGCACAGGTTATCCCCGAGTGTAAGTTTCAGCACTTACCGAGAGAAGAGAATCAGATGGCAGATGCATTGGCTACACTTGCAGCAACTTGGGAAATCCAGAAAAGTTAGTGATGAGACCGTTGATACTGACAACAGCGAGCAAACCTGTTTATGAGATAGAAAGAATTCTGGGAGTTGAGGTCGACGATGGTAAACCTTGGTATTATGACATTCAGAGGTATCTGGAATATGGTGAACTCCATAAGGGGTAGCAGAAAAGACAGAATAGCCATTCAGATTGGCTTCCCAGTATGTGATCTTAAAAGGGAAATGTACAAAAGGCAAGCAAACGGCATTCAGTTGAAATGTTTGAGAAAAGAAGAAGCTCAGAAAGTGATGGAAGAGATACATGCATGGTATGTGGTCCGCACATGAATGGGTTGAACTTGTCCCGCAAGATAGTGAGACATGGGTTTTTATTGGTCGACTATGGAGACATACTTCGCAAGGATGGTAAAGCACTGTCACGACTATCAGATACATGGCAATCTGATCATCTGCCACATACAGAGTTGCACGGGCTTTCAGAGCCATGACCGTTCTCAGCATGGGGGATTGACATGATCGGGGAAATTCGACCGAATGCATCTAATGGACATCGCTTCATAGTAGTAGCAGTGGATTACTTCTCAAAATGGGTAGAAGCTGAGTCGTTCCGAAACGTTACAGCAAAACAGATGGCCAAGTTCATAGCACGGAACCTCATTTGTCGGTATGGTATGCTGCACCACGTGGTCACGGATAATGGGGTACAGTTTCAAGGAGAGACAAAGGCAATGCTACAAAGGTACGGGATAGGCCATCATAAGTCATCACCTTACAGGCCACAGGCGAATGGGGCAGTTGAGGCAGCCAACAAGACTGTAAAGACAATTCTGGCTAAGATGACAGAGAACTACAGGGATTGGGCTGAGAGACTACCGTATGCCTTGTGGGGGTACAGAACGTCAGTCAGAACAGCAACGGGTGCAACACCTTACTCTTTAGTGTATGGGATGGAAGCGGTACTGCCGGTGGAAATGGAAATACAGTCTATGAGGGTATTAGCAGAGACAGAGTTACCTGAGTCAGAATGGGCCGCACAGAGATTTGATCAGTTAGCACTTTTGGACGAGAAAAGGATAAGAGCCTTACATCACATGCAGTTATATCAGAAGAGACTGGCCCGGGCCTTCAACAAGAAAGTGCATCCCACACAGATCAGAAAGGGTGATTTGGTACTTAAGCAGTCGAGGCCGTCGACGACAGATCCAAGAGGGAAATTCAGGCCTAACTGGGAAGGACCTTACATCGTTCAGAAAGTCATGGGAAATGGAGCAGTGAAGTTGTCAGACCTCGAGGGAAATGAATTCACAGAACCAATCAATGTTGACATGTTGAAGTTGTACTTTGCTTGAGAAGACTTGGTCGCCAGTGGAAGACCTAACCCAACGGAATAAGAAAACTCCTGCATACATGCATACACGTAACCTATATTGCATTTTTTGTGTTTGTTCTGTTTTGTGTAAACAGGTGTTGAAGACGGAAAAGAGCGAGCAGTAAGCCAATCAGAGATAGTAAAAGCACAGTATTTGATCTGGGCAGTAATCCGAAGATTGAGGCCCCAATGAAGTTAAGTTCCGGGTATGGGTCTCGGAGGGCGAAGTCCACATCACATCATATCAGCTTGGGGGCGAGGCCCATATCGACTGAGGAGCGAGGCTCCACATTGTACCAGCTTGGGGGCGAGGCCCATATCGGCTGAGGAGCGAGGCTCCACATCACATTATATCAGCTTGGGGGCGAAGCCCATATCGGCTGAGGAGCGAGGCTCCACATCACATTATATCAGCTTGGGGGCGAAGCCCATATCGGCTGAGGAGCGAGGCTCCACATTGTACCAGCTTGGGGGCGAGGCCCATATCGGCTGGGGAGCGAGGCTCCACATCACATTATATCAGCTTGGGGGCGAAGCCCATATCGGCTGAGGAGCGAGGCTCCACATCACATTATATCAGCTTGGGGGCGAAGCCCATATCGGCTGAGGAGCGAGGCTCCACATCACATTACATCAGCTTGGGGGCGAAGCCCATATCGGCTGAGGAGCGAGGCTCCACATCACATTATATCAGCTTGGGGGCGAAGCCCATATCGGCTGAGGAGCGAGGCTCCACATTGTATCAGCTCGGGGGAGGCCCATATCGGCTAGGAGCGAGGCTCCACATCACATTATATCAGCTTGGGGGCGAAGCCCATATCGGCTGAGGAGCGAGGCTCCATTGTACCAGCTTGGGGGCGAGGCCCATATCGGCTGGGGAGCGAGGCTCCACATCACATCATCATGTCAGCTTGGGGGCGAAGCCAATATCGGCTGAGGAGCGAAGCTCCACATCACATCATTTTGCAGGCGAGGCCCACATCATCAGCAGTATCGAGATGCGTCTCAGGATCGAGGTCCACTGCAGTATCAGCTCAGCTCGAGACAGCTAGCTAGCCATGTAAGTAAAAAATGCATTGCATAGACTTTGATAGGACTGTCACTGTCACACACTGCACAAGCCCCATCAAAGTGGGGGCGACTGTAGGCATTGCATTTTTGCACGTGAAACCCGATGATGAGTCTCATTTGGAGGCACTACCTTTTGAGTCACGAAAGCCGCGGGAAACGGATATCGGAAGGGGAAATTCAGAATAAACAAGGTTCACTGTTTTCGTTCGTGCTGCGTTCGTGTATGCGTTCGAACGGTAAATAGATTGCGGGCGTTCGTGTCGCGTTCGAGGAAGCGTTCGAACGGTGTCGGTAATTCTGGTTTTGCTGCTAGCCTCACACCCCAGCCCATTTAGCTCCCCAAAGCCCATAAAACACATCCCAAATTAAATAAATAAATATTAATTTAAACATTAAACATTAAATAAAATATTTAAACCATTTACCAATTAAATAAAACATTTACCAAACTTATACTAAAATCATGCCTAATTTAAATAATTGAATATATTATATACTAAAACTAAAAAGAAGATATACCTAATTAAAATCAATCCTAACCAATTAAAGCCAATCATATATTTGACTTCCTAATTTAATAAGACATCTACCAATTAAAAATATTTGACTTCCTAATTTAAAATATTTTGTCCCCCCTCAATCTTGTGTATACCATTCTTAGGACTCTTAATTTGGAAACTAGATCTCTTCCTTGTGAGAAAAGGGCAAACCCTAGCTCTCTTCTATATAAACATGCATTAAGCTAGCCACACCATCTCTCCACTCTCTCTAATACACGCCCAAGACAAAAAAAACACTTCACATATACACAAAAAGAGAACAAAGAGCCCTAACCACAATCCTCCAATGCCGAATCCACCACAAGCAACTATCCTCCATAGCCGAATCCAAAGCACCAACAACCACCATATCTGAATCCAAAACAAACCAAACTCACCCTTAGCCGAATCCAGAACACCAAAATCCTTCAAGGTCGAGACCACCACAAGCAATAACCCTGCTTAGCCGAATCAAAACACTCCCCTCCTTCACCGAGAACACATCCCCCCATACAGACCTTACAACCACTGAAACACCCCCTAATAAACACTCAAAACCAGCTCCCTAAAACACGCCTAAACAGCCCCTGAATCACCTTAAAACAGCAGCCCAAATCCCCTTAAAACAGTCCATAAAAAACTTAAAAACAGTAACATAAAAACTGCATTCATAATCTTAAAAATAATCACACACAATTGCACTAAGAACCCACACAAACTTGGAACAGTTCATTGAAACATCAAAACAGGTGGCCTGAGCAGTGAGCAGCAAAACAGAGGCCGAACAGGAGCAGAACGGAGTTCGAACCGCAAGCAAAACAGCAAAGCAGTGAGCTAGGACGCTAAACCAGTGAACCAGAGAAGTTGAGGAACTGTACCCTTCCGACGTCCGTGAAACGCAAGCCTGAAAGTTGGCTAAAAGGTTAGACCTGAGGGTATCTTTCACATTTGCTTTTGTACTATTTCTTAAATATTGCTTGTGTGATTGTCAAATGCATGTTGTGGCCATTGAGTAGATAAATATGCATGAAATTAGAGACGTGTCAACTCTCGCGGTATATCTGATGGAAACCCGGACATAAATTTCATAGCCGATTCCGAATGGATGGTAATATGATCTGTACTCAGGACACAACTCCACGTACCGCTTGAGTAAACGACACCCTCTTTTGTCTTGTGTTGCTTTTGTTCATCTTTCGTCACTTGAATTCTGTATGTTGTTTATTTATGCATGATTCAATCAAGCGCAGGGGCTTAGTAAGTGGAATGAAAGATCCCCTATGGGGAGGGGTTAAAGCCCCCTTTACCACGATGCTTTGCCGCGCCGGTTGATGTGTGTTCGGTTGGATGCAAGATATGTTCAATCGGGCATACTTTGTTTGATATTATTGTCTTTATCTTTTAAAGCATGGTTCAATCAAGCGCATGGGCTTAGTAAGTGGAATGAAAGATCCCTTATAGGGAGGGGTTAAAACCCTTTTACCACGATGCTTTGCCGCGCCGGTTGATGTGTGTTCGGATTGGATGTAAGATGTGTTCAATCGGGCACTTGGTTTTGACATGATTGGCTTTATTTTTGTATGTATGATGCGATCGAGCGCATGGGCTTAGTATGTTGGTCTAAAGGTCCTCTCTTTGAGAGACCAAGAGCCCCAAAAGGCCACCTTTACGGCAGTACTTCGCCGCGCCCCTTTATTTTGTTGTTTATGTATTGCGTCCCATTTCATGCATCAGGTCTGTTCCCGTTCGAACGCGTTTACGAACGCAACTCGAACGCGCATGCATTTTTCCTTATCATACATCAGGTCTCATTTTCGTTCGAACGCTTTCACGAACGCCATACGAACGTGAGCATTCTGTTTCATTTCCGTTCGAACACGTTAACAAACGCCATACGAACGTGAGCATTCTGTTTTATTTCCGTTCGAACGCGTTAACAAATGCCATACGAACGTGAGCATTCTGTTTCATTTCCGTTCGAACACGTTATCAAACGCCATACGAATGCGAACCTTCTGTTTACCGTTCGAACGCGTTTACGAACGCTACACGAACGCGAACACACTGAACTGAGACATATTCATCACATGCCATGTATAATTGTTTCTTAGGTGATTCTTTTATGGAACCACACATATTCATTCTTATCTTTGTGCACATGATAATGAAAAGCATGTTTATTCCATTAGTTGCGTCATTTGCCTTAGTCTTGATTTGACACATTACGATTCATATACCTATGCCATGATGACTTTGGAGTATTATTTCTTGTGATATATCGGATGGAAACCCAGACATAAATTCCGTAGCCGATTCCGAATGGACGGTAATGCGGTCTGTACTTGGGATACAATTCCACGTATCACTTGGAAAAGTGCTCACATGTATGCTTGTGCTGTTATTATGTATGCTTGTGTTTTTCATGAATATGATATGCTGAATGAAGTTGTATGTTCATTGTTACTTTGAGGTATTTTTAGGCATGTGTTCTTAGATGTGAGATATATGTAAAATGTATGTATAAGTTTTATTTTGTACCTGTGAATTTAGAAGCATGATACTCTTGGAAATAAGTGCTAATTAAGCCTGATTAAATTATCATATAAATCCGGTCATTACAAGTGGCATAAGTAAGGGACCATTCCGAACCCAATGGTTTGAGGTCTTCTCTTGCGAGGGGTGAGTGCGGCCTTAAATCTCATTTTCCTAGTTCACACCGGGTGGCGACTCCATTATTCTCCGGTTTAGTCCCCCGCGGGCTACTCCGTACTCCCACCTAGGCCGCGAGCCAAGGACAGCATGCGTCGCTCAGATTTCTGTGTTCCCACAGACGGTAATGTAGAGACATTTAAAGCAAGGCTAGTGGCAAATGGTTATACCCAAAAAGAAGGAGTTGACTATGAGGAAACTTTTTCGCCACTAGCCATGATGAAGTCCATTCGAATCTTAATTTCCATTGCTGCTCATTATAATTATGAAATTTGGCAGATGGATGTCAAGACAGCCTTTTTGAATGGCTATCTTGAAGAGACCATCTATATGGAGCAACCAGAAGGTTTTATAAGCAATGACGAAAAATAAAAGATTTGCAAGTTGCAAAGGTCTATCTATAGACTTAAGCAAGCGTCCAGATCTTGGAACATGAGATTTGATGAGGCGGTCAAATCTTATGGCCTTATCCAAAATCCTGATGAATCTTGTGTTTATAAATTCATCAAGGACAAGCGAGTGGTCTTTCTAATACATTATGTTGATGATATTCTACTTATTGGGAATAATATAGAACTATTATCAGACGTAAAGGCTTGGCTGGCTGAACAATTCCAAATGAAAGATTTGGGAGAAGCAAGTTACATTCTTGGGATCCGTCTTATTAGAGATCGCAAGAAAAAACTGCTAGCTCTGTCTCGGGCATTGTATATTGACAATATGCTTGTTAGATATTCAATGCAAAACTCCAAGAAAGGTAACTTACCTTCCCGTCATGGAGTTGTTCTTTCTAAAAGGCAGTGTCCTTCGACACCCCAAGAGGAAGAAGATATGAGACGGATTCCATATGTGTCGGCAGTAGGGAGCTTGATATATGCTATGCTACGCACAAGACCTGATATATACTATGCAGTGGGAATAGTTAGTCGTTTTCAGTCAAATCCAGGATTAGATCATTGGGTAGCAGTTAAGCATATTCTCAAGTATCTACGGAGAACGAGGAACTATATGCTTGTTTATTCTGGCAGGGATTTGATTCCGATTGGATATACTGATTCTGATTTTCAATCAGATACAGATGATCGAAAGTCGATATCTGGATCAGTATTCACTCTTGGTGGGGGAGCTGTAGTTTGGAGAAGCATCAAATAATCATGTGTTGCTGATTCAACTATGGAAGCCGAATATGTGGCTGCTTGTGAAGCTGCCAAATAAGCGGTTTGGCTCCGAAAGTTCTTTACCGATCTGGAAGTGGTTCCAGATATGGACAAGCCATTGTCACTTTATTGTGATAATAGTGGTGCAGTAGCTAATTCCAAAGAACCAAGAAGCCATAAGAGATCAAAACATATTGAGAGGAAATATCATGTGATTAGGGACATTGTGCAACGCGTAGACGTGGCTGTTCTGAAGATTCCATCTGCAGAGAATCTAGCCGATCCTTTTACCAAGACGCTACCTGCAAAGAGTTTTGAGGGGCATCTAGAAGGATTGGGGATTAGAGACATGTCTCATTTGCTTTAGGGCAAGTGGGAGTTTGTTGGGATTTGTATGCCTGACAAGCAAATATGTTCGAAACATGATTGATTAATAAATTTGTGATTCTATTTTATTCCATGTATGCATTTTGACTTGCTTTATAAAATTCAAGAAAATTCCATGATTATTTATGTAGCTTTGAATTAAACATAAATGTATATAAAATGTTACATACATATATGCATGGATAAAATTTAAAGAGTAATAATCAATATTTATCCATGACTATGATTTGAAGTTGGGAATCTTCAAATCCAAAGTCATAAATACAGTTCATTCCATTATGAATGTATAGTTCTATCCAGGCTATATTATGTAGAGACATAGAAATGAATGTGTTTTATATAATAAGATTATATTGGACAGGACCAGATAAAATTGAAAAGTTCTAATAATTTCCGTTAATAAAGAACATCAATTTTATCATAATGATGGTCATATATGTGATGATCTTAATTCATTGTATTTAGCAGACTCCTATATCATATTAATTTATTCTTTAATTTACTCGGTATGGTTTTGTATTTATTACATTTCGTAAACCTTGTATTTTGGGAATGAGTTGAATGAATAGCTGGGAATGCTAACCTGATATAATGAAATCCGTTCATAAGATTCTCTTGTTTATTAGTTCAGGACCTGAACGATTAGCGCGCAAATTCATAAAAGTTATGAATTAATTGTTCACTTGAGAACTAATAGAAGTCAATGATTAAGATGTAACTGGAGAGGTTGACATATATTTTATACCTAGCTCCTTTACGAATCTGTTATGGAGGATCACTACATAGGTAATGACTATATCAATGGACGAATACTTTGAGTAATTAATTCTATAATTCTGAGAGTGCAGTTCTGGGTATTTAATGGAGTTACTCCAGAATTAATAATTTCGTTTGATTAATAAAAAGTTTATAATTATTCGACGGAATTATTGGAGCTTAGAATTATAGGTACATCGGTCCCCTCGTCGTCTTCTGTTCGAACTGTCGATACGACGATTATACGAAAAAAAAATAGTTGGAAATTATTTAAAATAATTATGAATTATTTTACACTCTAATTATTCCATAAAGCTCTTGTTTGGAAATTATGACAAATGTTGTCCTAATACATTTATTAATAGATAATGTATCTATTTATTAATTTATGAAAATTAATATTTAATTAATTTGATTAATTAAATTTTAATTTAAAAGGATAATATTTCAAAAGTTGAAATTTTGAAATTATTTTTTAATGAATTATCTTTGATAAATTATGTGATAAATATTAAAGGATTTTGTTTTGGTTTTTTTAAAAATCAAAATTGATAGGATTTTGCTTGGAAAATCAAAATCTTGGGATAGAATTAGAATTCTATTTGATGATCAAAAGTTGATCCAAAAAGAAAGAAAACAAATCCTTTTAAAATTGAAAAAACGTGAGCTGTGTGGATTTTAATTTAAAAAAAATCACTTTTGATCAAAAATTGAAAAAAGAGATACAACAACTAAAAAAACCATGAGGCATGGGGAGAGAAAAAAAGAAAATAGTTTTCCTTTTAATTTTTTTCTTTGTTTGGTTTTGAGAAAACTAAAAAGAAAATAACCTCAGGATTCGTCTCATGTGTTGAGTACACGAATCCTTCACAATATTATAGTGTTCTTCGCATTTATTTTCAAGCACACACGTGTCGTTTGAGGTGAGGAGATAAGACGAGGAAGATCGTGGTTCAAAGAATCGATTTACAAAGAAATCCAGATCTACAGGTATATTTCTAACCTGAGTTCTATTTTATTATTAATATACTAGAAAATACGGATCCGGTTTTTATTGTTCATGTATGAAAAATTAAATTTTTTTTCTGTTACCCAACACGATTCCGCTGCGCATGAACTCTGAAAACCAACATAAATCTCATGAAGGTTCATATTTGATCTTCAAAGAAAGGATTTCTCAAAGTAATGGAGATATTTGGTGGTGTGTTGTTGGGAGGAGAGGAGAGAAGAAGAAATGGTGTGGAATTTGATTTCATTGTTTGATTAGTACAAAAAATTTGAGGTGGAAAGAATATTATATAATTTTGATGGATAAATTACCCTTCTATACTAAATATCAATATTTATTAATAATTAATTTATGAAATCAATCAATAAATTAAAAATTAAAAATAATCTAAAAATAGAAAATATTTTTTAATTAAAATTTTAATTTAATTAAATTACAATTACCCATCCTCGTCACGGTCCCGGGTCTCGGGTCTGAGGTCCTGGCTTGGTCCGGGTCTTAGGTCCTGGCTTGGTCCGGGTCCATGTCCCGATATATACTAGGTCTCGTGGCCCGGTATTGGCCTCAGGCCCGATCCTAGAACTAGCCACGACCAGGGTCTCGACCCCAGCCCCGGTCCTAGCCTCGACCCTGACTGCAATCTCGATCATGGCCTCGGGTCTTGGGTCCCGAGTCTCATCCCCTGTCTCGACCCTGGTCACGGGTCCCCACCTCTGCCTTGATCCCGGTCTCGGCCCCTGTCCTGAGTGTCGATCTCGGTCTCCGTCCAATAAATTAGTAGTAAATTATTCACGTATAAGAATGATCCAGATATATTAGCAAGTTTCATGAATATTATAAAAGTAATAAATAAATTAGTAATAAATATTAAAAATTAATTCATTTGAATGATAATTATGAATTTTTTATATTTTAGTAAGTGGTGAATTTAAATTCCTTGACTATTAATGAGTAACTCAAATTCTCTCATTCCATGAAATTTGAATTCCATTAGATTCCACATTAAATATGCAAACCAAATATTAGAAAATATCATGAAATTTAAATTTCTCTCCTCACATCTCCTCTCGTCACAAGAGAACATGACCTTAAGATTTTACCAATCTGTTGGCAAGAAAATCACCCTAGGACGAACGAGTCAACGAGGGACGAAAAGTAATTAGGGCGAACAGGTACCACAGAACGATTTGCAATCAGGACGACGGGGGAAGGGCGGTCAGAACGATTACCATGTGTTGCAGTTGATCCTACAACCTAGAGGTTAGGCCGTAACTACCCATGATAGGGCAATTATAAGAACTCATAAGTTAGATGCATGATTCTGCAGTTGCAAGCAAGAAATGTGGGAGTTCGTGGACCAAGAGAAGCGGAACCGTTCAAGCAGTTAACAGAGACTCACTATAAAAAGCTCAAGCGTGGAAAAAGGAAAAAAAATGAAGACTCATTATGAGCATTTTATTTTCATTTTCGTAGCTTTGTAATCCATAGGCTGTAACTTGTGTACATGTGCCCCTTGGAGGCTTATTCACTTAATCAAACACCTCTTGCTGGGACTTTGTCTTAGGAGGTTTGAACCTTACACGCTTTTTTATGAAAAATTGCGCAAACAGTTTTTGGCGACCATAGTGAGAGAATTGGTGTAAAAAGTGGAAATGCCTCTGAAAAGAAACACTCAAACTGGCTCGAGTACAGAGGAAGGGGGACTGGAGCAAACCAACCAGCCCCACGTTCCAGCCGTAGTAGGTCATTTCGAGAGTCTGGCAGACGCTAGTCGATATTACACTATGCGAGAGTTCAGCCCTAACGCGGTTCGGGCCTTGTTTGGCGAGTTCACCCAGGATGTTGGCGAATAGGTTAGGCTTCAAAACGCTCACATCATAGATAAGTTTACTTCAACTAGTAACTCGCATTACGAAAATATGGCCAAACACCTAAGTTCATTGAACGAATTGATGGCCAAATGTGTGAACGGGGGACAGCCCTACCGTGGACTACACCTTCATCTGCGCCAAGCAGTCAGGAGGCTGGTCCAAGTAATGTTCCCCTGCAAGGGGTTACTGTCCCTACGATACCCAGATGGGGAATAAGTCTTGGAGGCAATGGCCCACTCTTAGGGCCAAACATGGTACAACATGAAGTAGTGTTGCCCCAAGGTCCCCAGGGTTCACAAAGGCAAGGTCACGACTATGTCCCATTTATGAGAGGACCACAACCACCACTCGTAGCGATGTCATTCAATGGAAATGATATGTTGAGAGAACAGATGACAGAGATTCTTTAGAATCAATTCAGTCTAGGGGTGATTCCATGCACAATTCGGTGGAAAATAGGTATGTCAGTCTGCTGCCCAATTCGGTGGAAAATTGGCACCAAATGGAAAAGATGTTCCATGCACAATTCTATAAGGCCGAATCTGAAGTGGCCTTGGCCGATTTGGTAAATTTGAGGCAGCTTCCAGGAGAATGGGCCGAGACGTTCTTATAAAGGTTCAAAGCGGCTCGAGGTCGATGTTACGTGCATTTGCCAGAAAAGGAGTTTGTGAGAATCGCTCAAAGCTGTCTTAGTTTCGATCTAAAAAAGAAATTTCAAGATCGCGAATTATGGGATCTCCCCCAACTCACCACTAGTGTGGTGCGATACGAACGGTTATTAAGGGAGGAGGAACAAATGAAAAATTCTAGCAATGGAACCTATTACAAGGATATCAACTATGAAATAGGCGAAATGGACATCGAATCGACCGACTTATGTTTGGCCGAATTAGTTAAAGGGAAGCCGTACATCTGCAAGACGTGGGCTGAACCCCAGGCCAAAGTAGAGAATGACAAAAAGAGTAGGAACTTCTCTTTCGATATCTCGAAGGTCGATGCCATATTAGATCAATTATATAAAGATAAGCAAATTAGGTTGAACGACCGCCACCAACTGCCAAGCACCGAACAAATCAGTGATAGAAAGTACTATAAGTGGCATAATGCATGGTCTCATTCAACTAACAATTGCCTTATTTTTCTGAATGTTTTACAGGACGTTATAGAATCTGGACTAATAACGTTCGAAAACAAAATGGCAGTGGACGACAACCCTTTTCCAAAGCCGATGGAATTAAATATGATCAACTCGGACCTCACGAAAATGAACTTGCCAAAATTCAAGCTAGTCCTAGATGAAGATCAGAACGTTCATCGTCCAAGCGCTCTTGAAAAGATAGAAGCACCCCAAGAAATGAGGGATCCGTTAAATTTGTATGCACGATGCAAAAATTGTATAGAATGGATGAAAGAACTGGAAGATACTTGTGAAAGGCCAGTGAAGAAGGATCCAGTAGCATGGCAGCCAATAACCTTCACACCAAGATTTTATGGGGAACATTCAAACTTCGTCCAAAACATAAGGACGTTTAGGCCGAAAATCCATCGGCCCAACGTATGGCATTCGTACCATCGGCCATACTCACGCCAACGGCCAGGGAAGAACTACCATCTTGTAGATGAAATGACAATGACACAATTGAGACGACACCAAAGAAACTATGGCCGTATGATGCGCCAGCAAGGTGAAGTGAAAGTCACCATGGACCATAGTGCCCATACAAGGACGAAGTCGGATGTGAGCAGTAAGGAAAGTGGTGGCAGGGAAGCGATAAATGCGAGTTGTATAGAGCGTACCAAATTCGATCGACGAAAACGGGATGAGACAGACAATGAAGAGCTCCCTATTGTTATTCAGTTTGGCAGCATGCCTCCGGTTGTGGCTAATCATTACATGTTATTCGAAAAGTTCAAGGGGGACAACAATGAGATATTTGGGAATAATGAAGATGTTTATGACGGCGACGAGACAGAATTCACAGCACTTGCGATAACAGACAGAGAGGCATCGAACGAGGAACTGACTGATATAGAGGAAGAAATAGATATCAAGACTGAAGCATGAATGTGAGGGATATCACAAAATCGGCTTCTCATAGAATTATATGAAGCCAGAAATCCTGCAGTTGGGACATTAGGAGAAGACTTGGCATGCTTTCCATACCTCGTCATATATGGAAACCCAGCGTAAAATGGGCCATGACCAGGGCGGAAAACGGAGGATGTTTATTAATAATGTCTCGTGATGCATCGATCACATTGCCACCTTCTGGATGGGACGAGGAGGAAGAGCCACCTCAGGCAAATACCGGCAGTGAACAAATGATAGAGGTAGGAAATCAGGGAAAGTGACATTTCCAAAACCACCACAACAAATGATAAAGCATCTACGACCGTTGTATATGAAAGCAAAGGTGAACAGAATACCCATCACTAAGGTGTTGATTGACAATGGAGCAGCCATCAACGCCATCCCGGTTAGGATGCTGGGGCGATTAGCAAAGTCGGAGGACGATCTTATCCCTACGGATGTTGTGCTTACAAGTTTCAATGGAGGGGCAACGACAGCCAAATGGGTCGTCCCACTAGATTAACAGGTATGAAGCACTACAAAGACAATAGTATTTTTCGTTATAGACGGACCAACCACATATAACATGCTCTTGGGACGAGACTGGATCCACGACAACCGATGCATTCCTTCGTCCCTTCATCAATGTCTGGTTTTTTGGAATCAGAAAGATGAAGTAGAAATAGTACACGCCGATAACAAGCCCTTCGCAACAGAGATAAATTCGGCCGAATATTTCATGTATGAAGGAAATTACGGGCCAACTAGGGTACTGAACGAAGTAGGAGATTCGGCCATAGTGGCCCAAAATGATGAGATGTACCCCACAGATCTGCTAAATGACTTGTTCGAGCAAACAAGGCCAACTATAGTGGCCTTCGAGGGGCCAACGCATGGCCATGAAACCAGCAATTCAAATAGAGAAGCACAAATAAAGTAAAGAACAAGTCGCGCTTGCGGTCACTAGGGCTAGCTTAATGGCCTATGTAACGGAACGGGAAGATGAAGCCGAGGCTCAGGCCGTAATTTCAGCCTTGAGAGATAAACTATTAGCACACCAGACAGAAGACATAGTAAGAGAGGTATGTGGGGTGGATTGCTTGATGGAAGGAGACGACCAACCAAATGAGGAAGAAGAGTACGCTCTGAATGAGCGGCATAAGGCAAACATTACAAGGGTACAAGACGTTGTGGATGAGGTAAACCTGGGAAGTAAGGATGACATACGCATTACTTACATCAGCAAGGAACTAGAGACCTATGTACGCGAAAAACTAATCATTCTTTTACAAAAATATAAAGAATATTTTGCTTGGGACTACGATGAAATGCCTGGTTTAGATAAGACTTTAGTAGAACATAGGTTGCTAATTATGCCAAATCACAGGCCATATAAGCAACCTCCCCAGAGGTTTGCACCCAATGTTATGCCTGACTTTTAAAAAAAAAGTCGAGCGCCTCTTAAAGGCGAAATTCATTAGAATGACCAGATATGTAGAATGGTTGTCAAATATCGTCTCTATCATGAAAAAGAATGGAAAGCTAAGAATATGCATAGATTTTAGGAATTTAAACTTGTCAACACCAAAAGACCAGTACCACATGCCTACGGTGGATTCCTTAGTAGACTCCACAGCAGGATATCAAGTGTATTCTTTTATGGATGGGTACACAGGATATAACCAGATCTACATCGCCGAAATGATATTCATAAAACGGCTTTCAGGTGCCCAGGGTCTTTAGGATGTTATGAGTGAGTGGTAATGCCATTCAGCCTAAAACACAACGGGGCCACTTACCAACAGGTCATGAATCTAATTTTCCATGACATGATCGGTAATTTTATAGAGGTTTATGTAGACGACATAGTGGTTAAGTCTATGACCTTGGCGAACATTTTAGAAATCTTGGAAACGGCTTTTGAACGAATGAGGAAATTTAAATTAAAGTTAAATCTTGCCAAATGCGCTTTCGGGGTTTGCGCAGGGAATTTCTTGGGCTTTCTGGTCCATCGGCGGGGAATTGAGATTGATGCCAATAAATCTCGGGCAATTACTGAAGCCAAACCACCCCAGAACAAAAGAGAGTTGCAAAGATTCCTAGGACAAGTCAATTTCTTAAGAAGGTTCATTTCTAATTGTGCAGGAAAAACCAAAGTTTTCTCGTCCCTGCTAAGGCTAAAGGAAAAAGACGAATTCGTCTGGACCGAAGAACATCAAAAAGCCTTGAGAACCTGAAGAAATATTTATCACAGCCACCGGTGATGGTACTCCATGTGCCAGGACGACTAATGAAGCTTTACATTTCTATCGAAGAACAATCCATAGCTGGAATGATCGCACTGGACGACAATGCGGATGTCGAAAAAGCCATTTATTATATCAGCAGATAATTGTTGAAATATGAATGTAATTATTCTCCAATGGAGAAGTTGTGTTTGGCTTTATATTTCACATGTACTAAATTACGCGCCTACCTTAGGCCGACCACTGTGTACTTAATTACAAAAATCAATATAGTAAAGTACATGTTTTCTCGTCCCATTTTGCATCAAAGAGTTGGGTTTTGGTTTCTATCATTGTTAGAATTCGACATAAGACATGAACCCCAAAAGGCCGAAACAAATCAGGCCATTGCGGATTTCTTAGCTGATCACATGTGTTTAAGTACCACTAAAGAAGTGGAAAGGGAAATAGACGAATGCAGTTTAAGGCCATGGACAATGCATTTCGATAGATCTAGCACATCAAAAAGGGCAGGAATGGGAATAGTCTTGGTCAGTCCATTGGGAAAACCATTTCGTTTCGTAATCAAGTTGGATGAATGTTGCACCAATAATCAGGCCAAATACGAGGCTCTGATATTTGGGTTGGAAATACTCCTTAATATGAAAGTGACACATTTGTTTGTTAAAGGAGATTCACAATTAGTAATCCAACAAGTGACGGGAGCCTTTAAGTGCCAGAGTCCGTCAGTCGTGGCGCTGTTAGATATAGCTAAGGAGCTGCTAGATCAATTTGACTTCGTAGAACTGGAACACGTCCCAAGGGTGAAGAATGTGATGGCTAATGACTTGGCCCAAGCAGCCTCAGGGTATAAACAGACAAGCGTAGATGGCATATATAGAAGAGAGGAAGCCAAACCAGTCCTGGTGAGGTGGAAGAACATAATGAACGTCATGGCCACTGACATCCAAAATGAGGATGATTGGAGAAAAGAGATCAAAGAATTCTTAAAGCGACCAGAAAATGGGAAAGACCAAAATCTAAAGCTAAAATCCTTGAACTACGTGGTGTCGGGAGATGTGTTATACAAAAAATGTCAGGATGGTTTGTTATTAAAATGTGTAGGGCCATCGGAATCCAAGACTATTATGGTCGAAATACATGAAGGGGTTTGTGGGGCTCACCAGGCCGGGATAAAGATGAGATGGTTGATCATAAGGAGCGGATACTATTGGCCGAAAATGGGAGAATCATGCGTACTGTATGCTAAGGGATGTGTCGTTTGTCAAAAGCATGGGCCCATTCAAAGAGCACCAACAACCGAAATGATCTATGTTATTAAGCCATGGCCGTTCATGGGATGAGCGATTGATCAAATAAGGAAAATATATCCCGCATCTAGCAAAAGACATATTTTCATCATCGTCGCTACAGATTTCTTCACCAAGTGGGTGGAAGCAATCCCGGTGATAGAGATTTATCAAGAACAAATCATCAAGTTCATAAAGAGTATATTATCCATCGATTCGGTATCCCTCAGACGTTAATGGTGGATCACGGTACCTCTCTGAACATCGAAAAAGTTAAGTGTTTCCTGACCGAATACGGGGTCCAGTTAGTAAACATTACTCCATATTACCCCCAGTCAAACGGTCATGCGGAGTCATCCAACAAATCCCTTAAAGGGTTGATCCGAAAAATGATAACGGACAATGCCAGATGATGGGATGAATGCTTAAGCCTAGCCTTATGGGCTTATAGGACGTCCCCCCGAATAGGTACCTCGGTCACACCATTCCAACTAGTGTATGGTCAAGTGGTCGTACTACCAGTTGAAGTCAATGTTAAATCCACTAGGGTGGCGTTACAAAAAGAATTAACAAGGGAAGATTACAGTGAAGCGATGATCCAAAATTTATTAGAATTGGATGACGTCGAGTGCGATGTCATAAATCATTTGGAAGCACAGAAGACAAAAATGGTCAAGTGATATAATCGGAAAGTCTTGGCCAAATCGTTCTGAAAGGGCGAGTTAGTATGGAAAACTATATTGTCATTAGGTGTTAAGAATCATGCATATGGCAAGTGGGCGCCTAATTGGGAAGGCCCGTTCGTTGTGGAAAACGTACTACCAAACATGGCTTATCATTTGAAGAGCTTGAATGGAGAAATGCATGCCAGAGCGATAAACGGAAAATACTTGAAAAAGTACATGCCTTCATTATGGGAACATGAGAATGTAACGTTCTTCGGGTAAATGATAAGGACGAGACGAAACAAACAAGTAAATAAATAAAAAATAAATAAATACTACGATCTTATTAATAACGGACAACAGTGTCCCAATAATTACAAGCGAATGACGAATGTAACGGTCTAACAGTACATAAATACATAATTATCTACTTTTCGAAGGCCGCTGAAGTTCCTCAGATGAGTCCCTCATGAGCGAAAACATGTCCCTCAATTGATGTCATTCCTTCTGCATCTCCAAGTCTGCCGTAACTAGATCGGCCAAGCCCCACTCAAAATCAACTTGAGCCAAATCTTTGAACTCTGCCATTAAAGCAGTCACCCCAGCTACCTGAGAGGCAATAGTCTTTTTCTTGGCCTCTCTCCTCATGCGACTTTCCTCTATCACGCACTGGATCTCTTGTAATTGTCGTTCTAAATCTAGCAATACTGACTCCTCAATAACCATTTCGCCCGTGGCTTCCCTTATAGTTTGACGGAAATGATCAAGGGAATCTCGAAACCTTTCTTTCTTGGTTATAAAAGAACGAAGCCCAGCTTTTTGACTGTGTATGTTCTGATAGCGAAGAATAAGGGTCGGGACCTTGCTTTGCAAATCTTGAAGAGAGAGTCGGCTTTCGACTAAAATGGGTAAAACAGGAAGACCCAACAGTCGGTCTAGCTCGGAGGAAATCTTTTCCAATTTAAGCATGTTCTCTGGCATGGCAGCTTGACTAACAAACTCCCGAAGGACTTCCAAATTTGTAGTAGCTCGGGCCGAAGATGGAGGAGGTTGAGACGGAGTAGAGGCTAGCCGGTCGAGATCGTTCAAAATATCTTGGACCGATTTCAAGAACGGATCAAACACATGTGTACAAAAAAGAGAATTTAGTTAATTAGGCAAATGAACGATAAAAGGAATAGGAAAATGAAGAGAGACTCACAGCTTCAGGCCTATGAGTGGAACTAGGCGGTTCACCAACAGTGGCTATCCGGACCTCAAATGGCAATGCAGGTCCTCCTCCAGGAGATTGGGGCGGGGAAATAGTAGATGCCGCCCGAAGAGATGAGGGCGAATGAGCCGATGAAGATGGCCTTTCAAAAGTAGAGGGTTGCTACACCGAAGGAATATGAGATGTCACCCGAAGAGACGAGAGCGAATGAGCCGAGGATGACAGCAATTCAGAAGTAGAGGGTTGCTACACCGAAGGAGTAGGAGATATCGCCCGAAGAGGAGAGGGCGGAGGTGCCGAGGACGGCGACCGTTCAGGAGACGAAAGTTGTTGCGTTGAAAAGACATGAGACACTGCGCGGGGAGATAATGATTGTCGCGACATGGTTGCTGGCTGGGCCTCTGTGGAAGAATCAGAATCGGAAGAGTCATAAATATAAATAATTTACATCTCTTCGTAAATGCGATGAATTACATCGTCTTTATACATGGACCGAGCCTCCTTCAGTAACTCCAATTCGGCCAGACTGAATAGACCGTCTATATCCCTGTAACTTCCCATAAACCCCGCAGTAGCCCATCTGCGTATTAAGGGACAAATCCGTCTGAGATGACGCCAAAGAGGCCTGTCATCCGGCCAAATAGGCTCATTCTCCGGCCGAGAAGGCTTGTCATCCAGTTCTTGCACAATAGGTATAGGGTCATCAAATCGACAATAATCAAATAAAGGATGGTCCTTTGGGATCTCCTCAAAAAATGGGTGCAAACGGCCCAATACTAAACTTGACCTCATACCTTGAAGATTAGCCCTAGGCGAATGAGTGACATTGGCCGCTTCCTCCCCTTCTGACGGGAACTGAATAATTGGAATCTCGGTCGCCTCGCCCTCATCTGGAGGAAGTTGAACGATCGGGATTACAGTAGCTCCAACCTCCTCCGGTGGGCTTTCGACCATAGGGGCTTCTGGCCTCAAAATATGGACCGGCCCGGACAAGCCAGAGGACGATCCTATCCTGGATATCTGCACGAGTACAGAGGAAAGGGAAATGTCAGGCTGAGTCAATGAAAAATATATATATATATATATATATATATATATATATATTACAGTTTGTATCTTAGCCCGACGAATAAGGGGCTCGTCCAAGTCGAAGCTATGGGTTGGGGAAGGTTGCTTCCGCTTAACTTGTTTGGTCTTCTTCGGCCCAGCTTTCTCAGTAGGCTTCTTAGACCTAGCCGTCTCTGAGGGTTTTTGGGAAAATGAGATGAGGGAGAAAACCAAAGCAGAGAAGTTAAAGAAAATAGTCTCTCACGACCGGATAGCCAAAAACGGTCAAAGAAAGAATGGACTGATGTGCAAGGAGAAAATGAGGTACAAAAAAAAGAAGATAAAAAAGAACAGGCTTAAGACAAGCATTGTTCAATGTCCGAAAGTGAGAGAACTTTAAAACACTCCAACGAGGTAGAACGAGAATGAAACAACGGAATGGGCCATCCTTGAACAAGGCCGAATTGGCGGGCAGTGAAGTTAGGAGAATATACCTCCACTCCAGCCTTGCCGTTGGCTCCTGTAAAGATGTCATGAATCAGATCGCAATTACATAAAAACTTATGCCATATGCGATTGATCGATTCATCCCATTCTGATTCGGGAAGCTCATGGACAAAAAAGGGGATATCGCCCAATGAGAAAGGAAAGAAAGATGGGACTCGGGAAAATGGTATAAAAATACTCAAAAATAGTGTGAGGGAGAAGGGAAGTTGGCCCCAGCTGGGCGAACAAGAGGCCTGCACAAGAATACGACCGTGTTGACTCAATATAACCAAAGACTGGGAAATAGGCTCTAAGCCAAAGCTGGACGAGCCAAAGAGAGCCGGAGGCGATCGGCGAAATCCAAGACCGAAGCTGTTTTTGGAGAACAGCCAAGCCTAAGTAAGTAGCGGCCAACAAAAAGGAAGCCAAGTCCAAACGATAGACTGTTGGCAAGATCCAACGAAATAAGGAGATAACCGCCACAGGTTTCCTACTGGGCGCGCAAATTATGTATTTGTACAGCCAATAGTAAATGAAAGCGGTATGTTCTAGCATCAAGACCGGACCGGCCGGCCGACTCAAAGAATGCACGAAAAAAAAGCGGAATAAGAAGAGAATGACGAAGCATCGATTGAATGAGGAGGGAAACGAAAGGTAGTGCAAGCCGAAATGGTCGGGCCCAAAGGGGCTAACCCAGTCAATGCACTGACATCACGAAGGGTGACGGTGAACGGACCAGAAGGAAAGAGAAATATGTTGTAGTCAGAAGACCAAAAGAGCAACGAGGTGGGGAACAAGTTTCGGTCAAAATGAGGTAGGGTCAGAGAGAGCTCTATGAAGGGAAACAGACCAGTGTCTTCAAGGAAAGTATGGGTCTCTGCATGAATTTCATCCGTTTGAACCAGGTCTCAAACGAGGAGTCAGGTTTAGGCCAAGTGCGGATAGGATTGGACTGGGCAAGAGGTGACACATTCAAAGGTTCCAAAAAATTAGGGTTAGAAATGGAGGGAAACAGTTGAGCCAAATGAGCCGTAGCAATAGCGGCATCATCGACAAAAATAGGGCCCAGGGAACACCGACCGTAGTTTTCATCAAGAGTATGGATGCCAAATACACCCACTGAAGAGTCACCTAATGCAGCCTGGTAATCACTGAAAGTTAAAGTGGCCTTTTTCGAAACGGAAGAAGACAACACCATTAGAAAAATCGAAGATAAAAATGTGGGAAATTTTTCAAGAGAGGAAGTGGAAATAAAAGTGATGACAAGAACAAGCCAAGCCATTATATAGCAAAGGTAAAAAATCGCCTTAGGACAGGTGTCGCAGCCCAATTCGATGAAAGAAGGAAAGAGCGGGAAAATGAAAAGAATGAAAGGTCGCCCTAGACAGGCGTTGTGACGCAATTCGATGAAAATGATAAGAGCAGAGAAACGAAAGGGTGACGTGTGACGTGATTTGACACCGAAATGACGCGAAAAAACGGCACATTAATTAGCGCCATGATGAAGCGTGTTGGGAAGGTCTCGCATTTATTGATGAAATGATTGACTCACATAGGGAATGTAAAGGACGGCTCAAAATGCACACAAAGGACAACGAAAGATAGAGCGAAGACCTCCGGGCCGACGCCAGTATACGACCAGTAGATACCGCCCTACCAAATTAAGAAATTCACCTCAATTTCACTTCTCGACTCAATCAAGGCGAATTTGGGGGACAATTGTTGGCAAAGAAAATCACCCTATGACGAACGAGTCAACGAGGGACAAAAAGTAATTAGGGCGAACATGTACCACAGAACGATTTGCAATCAGGACGACGAGGGGAAGGGCGGTCGGGACGATTACTATGTGTTGCAGTTGATCCTACAACCTAGCGGTTAGACCGTAACTACCCACGATCTGGCAGTTATAAGAACTCATCAGTTAGATGCATGATCCTGCAGTTGCAAGCATGAAACGTGGGAGTTTGTGGACTAAGAAAAGCGAAAGGAAAAGGAAAAGGAAAAAAAATGATGACTCATTATGAGCATTTTATTTTCATTTTCGTAGCTTTGTAATCCATAGGCTGTAACTTGTGTGTTTGTGCCCCTTACAGGCTTATTCACTTAATCAAACATCATTTACTGTGACTTTGTCTCAGGAGATTTGAACCTTACACGCTCTTTGACGAAAAATTGCGCAAACACAATCTAAATTCATAAAGTGTCTATCCAAAACCTTATATAGAACAGGGTCTCCAAAACCTAAACTAAAGTTGCAGGTCGTACATCTTTAAGCAAAATACGCATAAGCAATCGATCGGTCTTACAAAAGCATTAAGCATTACGCATTTATTTTTCCTATCATTACGTCCGTTTGATCTAATTTTTTAAATATATCTTATTTAAGTAGAGTTTTATTAGTATAATTTTTTAATTAAAAAATTTAAATATTTGGTTGTGAGAGAGAATTTTTATTAAAAATATAGAAAATTAATTTATTAGAGAAGTTATGAAATAAATGAAATAATATTGTTAAATTAAATAATGGTATTATATAGATAATTTAATATTTTTTTAAAAAAAACTTTTCAAACTTTATTCTTAAAAGCCCAAATTTTGAGTTTTTGCTAATAAAGACAATTTTTTTTTTTTTAATTCTCAAAAGTTGTACTTAAAATACTATCAAATGCAATCAATTTTTGAATAGACCTCTTGGGATTTAAAAAATATTTTTTTACCTTTATACAAAAATAATAATATAAGATGTTTTACACTAAATGTTAGTTATGAAAATGACATTTTACACCCAAAAAATTAGTAAATTGAATGTAAAATGTAAATTTAAGGGTGGTTGTTGAATTAATTAATCCGTAGTAACAATATTTATGATTGTCTTAAAATATTGTGATATATTCCGCATATGGTCAGGACCTAAGATAAAATCCGAACTTTCACTTTTCATTTGTCCACTCCAAATTATAAAAAAAAAATAGATATTTTACACAAAAATAGTAATATAGGATATTTTACACTCGAAGACTAGTTAGGAAAATGACATTTTACACCAAAAAAAATAGTAATTTGAATGTAAAATGTCCCTTTTTTTTTAATTATTTGGAGTGGACAAATAAAAAATTTCAAAAACCCAGAGTATTTTCAAACTTTAGCATGAGATTGGGTGGACGAATGATAATTTTCCAAAAAAATCGTGTGGTACGGGCTTTAGGAGTTCTTCGAGTTCTTGTAGTCTAAAGATGCTAGAATCGGTGGAGTTGTCGCCATAGGTCTTTTACCATTACTGTAAGTTATTCTCATATAATGGATTTTGGTTAGTAGTCGAGATATCCGGATTGGTTTTTTACTCGCACGAGTTTTCCACTTCGTCAACAAATTTGCTATGTTGATTTATTTATTGCACTACTTTGTATTTGTGTTGAATCTTAATGGTTAAACTTAAGGGTGGTTGTTGAATTGATTAATTCGTAGTAACAATATTTATGATTGTTTTAAAATATTGTGATATATTCCGCATGGGTCAGAACCTAAGATAAAATCCGAACTTTCACTTTTCATTTGTCCACTCCAAATTATAAAAAAAAAAAAATAGATATTTTACACAAAAATAGTAATATAGGATATTTTACACTCAAAGACTAGTTAGGAAAATTATATTTTACACCCAAAAAATAGTAATTTGAATGTAAAATATCCTTTTTTTATTTTTATTATTTGGAGTGGACAAATAAAAAATTTCAAAATCCGAGAGTATTTTCAAACTTTAAGATAAGATTGGGTGGACGAATGATAATTTTCTAAAAAAATCGTGCGGTACGGGCTCAAGGAGTTCTTCGAGTTCTTGTAATCTAAAGATACTAGAATCGGTGGAGTTGCCGCCATAGGTCTTTTACCATTATTGTAAGTTATTCTCATATAGTGGATTTTGGGTTGGTAGCCGAAATACCCGAAGTGATTTTTTACTCGCACGAGTTTTCCACTGCGTCAATAAATTTATTGTGTTGATTTATTTATTGCACTGCTTTATATTTGTGTTGAATCTTAATTGTTAAACGTAAGGGTGATTGTTGAATTAATTAATCCGTAGTAATAATATTTATGATTGTCTTAAAATATTGTGATATATTCCGCATAAGGTCAGAATCTAAGATAAGATCCGAACTTTCACTTTTCATTTGTCCACTCCAAATTATAAAAAATAGATATTCTACACAAAAATAGTAATATATGATATTTTACACTCAAAGACTAGTTAGAAAAATGACATTTTACACCCAAAAAATGGTAATTTGAATGTAAAATGTCCCCTTTTCGTTTTTATTATTTGGAGTGGACAAATAAAAAATTTCAAAAATCGAGAGTATTTTCAAACTTTAGCATAAGATTGGGTGGACGAATGATAATTTTCCAAAAAATAAAATCCATATACAACTCAAATAAAATTTAGCTCATCCTAAAATTTAAAACCTATTTGAAAGTATTTAAAATCATATTAAAAATACTGATAAAAGTTTCGAAATATCTTGATTATAGATTCAAAAGAACTAGTTAAGTAGTATTCCTAAGCTGACCCTAATCTCATGCATATCATATATTGGAAAAAAAAACAATACTTTTAGTTGTGATTTCCAATTGCACTTGTAATGTGTAGGTTACAGAAGAAGTTTGAGAATATTACAAATAATTTGAAATCCTTTATTAAAAATTCCCATTTACATTAACCTTATAACAACTCTAACATGTTCCCTTGGGTATGCCTGCCTCAACAGTCTTGAAAGATACAAACGAAGGGTTTCCTCCCATTTCCTCAAATAAAATCAATGTGTTGATCTCATTGTTGAGGAATGATCTTGGGATATGGTACCTAATAATAAAACATATATACATACATAATTGAAGATCAAAATGCATTAATATCATAATTACTTTGTTGTAAAAAAAAAAAAAATTATAAAAATTTTATATACCATCTTTGTGTAGGTTTGCCACAGTTTCTAACACATTTTTCAGGTTTGTATGTTCCCCGGTAGTCACATGAGTCACTGCATCCATTGGCGTCGACAATTCGCGAGGGCCAGTACCGCCCTATGCTGTTGCCGTTCACCCACGCTTGCCCCTTCCCCATGCCTTGCAAATCCACCACCACCGGACTTGTTCCCGAAGGAATCTTGAAATTCGTCTGTGTACGCAAACACAAAACAGTAGCGTCACGTGTTAGTGTCGCTTGCCATAACGTGAACAAATTCATTTGCTAAATCATTACTGCGTGTATATAAGTTGTGCATATATATATGTACCTTATACCACTTCATTGGTTTCCCAGTTGGAAGTTTCTTTGATCTCCTCCACATATGTGTATGGGGTGAATTTGGATCATGAAGCCGTTTAGCTTCACCATTCAACCCTACCTTTAATCCAAAGAATCACACGATGTAGTATTAGCAAGCTATTAAAGTTTATTATTTTACTCTAAAATTTAGGTTGGGGATATTGAGAAACAAATATATTCAAAATAATTATTTATTTGATATTCAAAAATTAAAATAAGGATAATATCATTCAATTTTTGAATAATAGTCAAAGGATGTCTATTATTCTATATATATATATATATTAAATAAACTTTGTTATGTTTTAATTACGTCAGATCAATTCAAGTCACTTCCATTAAGGACGGCTTTGAAACAAATCATTTCAATGATATTTATAAAATCAAATATCAATAAATCAAATTAACAAATCATTTGAATGATATTTATAAAATCAAATTAACAAATTAACAAGTTTGTATATTGTATATACACAACTTTTAATTTCATCAAGTACCTTATAGTTCCAAATGTTTGATGATAAATTTATAGAAGCAGCTCCATCCACATTCAACTGAACTGGACCCCCAGCTATGCCCCCAGGTCCCAAATCAAAGAATGAACCATAATTCTGCCAATACAAAATTTAACAAACTTTATTCTTGATCATGTTTTATTTGATCACTTAATTAAAAAGACATTTGGATTTATACCTGTAATCCAACTGTGACACTGAGTAAAGTTATAAAGTTTTTCCCAGGCTTCAATGAAACAGGTTGCTTGAATTCAAAACCATTTCCAAACTGAGACCCTGTTGATTTCATCACAGTTATTAAATGAAAATTCAAAGAGTTAAAAAAAATAAAAAAAAAAATCTCAAATTACACAGTTATGTTAAGAGATTATTTTACCTATCTTCTTCAAATTGACATAAGCATGAAGAACTTGGCCTGATGAATTTACATACAAGGTTGCATTATTTGATGATGTTCCCATGTTCTCAAAGCTATTCCAAGTTGGTTAAAAGTTATAAATAACTAATACATAGAATAAATAATTAGGGTTTTGTAAATATATACCACTACCGGCATCATTGACGTTAAAATTCCGACCATCGAGATTGAAATGGTGGCTACTGAACTTGAATCTAATACATGAACTTGAAATGTTTCATGTTCAATGTTAAAAGTTTCAAGATCAATGTTGCCGTTTCAATTTCAATGATCATTATTTCAACTTCAATTTCCCCGATACTGATACCGGTATACTTTGGACGTGCGAATTTAAGATTTTGGTGATGAGATTAATTACCTAGTCATGTACCACAAGTAGTCACTAACATCAGAAGTAGC
>SKCR01004070.1:0-26639 GCA_019454045.1 Zanthoxylum bungeanum | reverse complement strand
TTCAAAACCATCATCTTCTTGATGTAGTACAGCTTGTTGTTGCCAGTCTTTGCTCGGAAAAGCTTCCTCCAGCTTTCCCCATAAGGTACGTGCATTTGCATCTTCACTGACATGGTTGACGATACTATCGTCGATCCACTGACGAATATTACTGCTGTTTTCTGGTGAAGATTAGCCCACTTTCCATCGGTTATTCCTTCTGGTTTCTCCTCCAGAAATACCGGTCCATCATAGTCCTTCACATACAGAAGGTCTTTCATCCTTCCTCTCCATGTGAAATAGTTTGTACTGGTTAACAAAATCATTTTTCCGTTGCTCCCCTCCATCATAAAAATTCTAAGCAGAAATTTCAAAAAACGGACCTCACCGTTGCGTCCGAATGGTCGAAAATGGTGGAAATGACAACTTCGTTTGTCAAAATCCGACAACCGGGACCAAATTACAAATTCCAGAAGAATTACAGGGGTCAAAGTGCAATTTCCGAAATTTCAGGGGCCAAAGTGAAATTACGGAAAAGTTCAGGGACTAAATTGCAATTTACAAAAAGTTCAGGGACAAAATTGTAAATATCTGAAAAGTAAGGGGCTAAACAGTAATTTTCAGAAAGTGCAGGGACCTATCTGAAATTTACCAGGCACCGCTGACGTGGCAGCTGACTGGGCTGCTGACTGTGCGCTGACGTGGCGATGACTGGTCGCTGACGTGGCGGATGACTGGGCTGCTGACTGTGCGTGACGTGGCGCTGACTGTGCGCTGACTGGGCGACACGTGCGCTGACTGGACCGCTGACGTGGCAGTCGTCTTCAACCTTCAGACGGCGGCGTTGTGCGCGTGGAGCGCGTGAGCAACCCTCTGTCTGGCGCGTGCGGCGCGTGCGGCGTCTCTGGACCTCCGGTCGATCTCCGGAAAATACCACCGTGCTCGTCTCTCCGTGTGAAAAGTCCGATGATATGCTCAAATCGATTTTCGACAACTTTCGTCGGAATCGATTTTCCGAACCGAAACTTCGTTACTGAATTTCGGGGATCCCTCCGTGGAACCGTAGCTCTGATACCACTTGTTGTGAATAAACACACAATAATAGAGGATAATTTGAGAGAAAACTCTTCTTTTATATAACACCAAAAAGAATTACAAAGCTTCCAATACAAGCTTTACAAAAAACTCTCACCCAATCACTCTCACTACACTTTCACACATTTAGGGATGTCTTACAATGGTCCTGGGAGCTCCTTTTATAGTGCCAAACCGCGTGCTACAGTAACACGCGGTTTGGGCAGTTGGCAACTTTGCCAACTGGCAGACTTGTTGCATGAAGCAGCTGGCAGCATGCTTTCGGTGCTCATGCTTGCTAGCTGCTTCATGCTGTCTTCCAACATTCAGAGTGACGAATTTTTTTTTAGGGAATAAATATTGGGTTCACGTTTCTATGAAATTATAGACAGCGAAGGACTTTGAAAATAGCAGAATGGAACGAATATACTATCAATTTAGGGATAGAAACACTTGTTGTTGGAAAAAATTTATACCTATTATTTGATGAAATTGGGTTGAGTGGAAGGGATGTCCTATTCGTCGAATAGGAGAAATATAGACTAAGAGAATAACAAGAGGGAAAGATTAGGTAGATTTAACCTCGAAGAAAGGTAAGACAAGAAATGACTTCCTTGAACTCCTAAAAATACAATTCCATTCAAGAAATGGTAGACGAGTCAATCCCATTAACATATCATATTCTCAGTAGCTTAGTATGTCGGATAATAAGGAACATGATGGTGATGCCGCATAGAATGCTTATAGCAGTAATCTCCAAATAGGGTTCGCAACAAATATCAAAGTTTGTGTAGTTTTCCAAGATAATCATAATAAACTATACCATAAAAGGAATAATGAGGGCTTGAGTAATATCTTCTGAAAGTAATAGAGAGACCTTGGCTAGTAACTGAACACATATAACATTATTTACCAGCAATGGTCCACATTATGGTAAAAGTTAAGGGATCCCTGGTGAGCTCAAAGACAGAGAAATAGAAGTCGTTAGAACCTGACTGGATTTCGTAGATTGTGAAGAAAGGATGATGATATAAGAGAGAGATAGAAATAACATCGAGATGGCAGGAATTATAAGTAGCTCGTAACAATGAAATTTCTATATGGTTGATGTGATAGGCAGTTATAAACTGGGAAATAATAGTCGTAGTAAAAGACAAGTTTAGTTCTGTATATATTATATCATTTTGAGGATTCGTAAGGATTAAATATTACATTTCTATGGGTTACTCAGTTCTAAATGAACAACAACATAATGAAGATTCAAAACTATTTAAGAATATGATAAAGTTATTAATAGATCAGTTTCCCGTTGATTGCCTGTCCAGGCAGAAGCTTTGAGACCTATAATTCGAGGACGAATCATTTTAAAGGGGGGAGAATTGTAATGGCCGAAAATTTACAAAAGAACTTAACAAGAAAAATAGAGAATCGAGTATGAATTTTTCCGAAGCACAGGGACATTAAAGGTGATTCAGAGACGAATTAGATTTATGAGGGCTTAGGGGCTTTATGTGAAATTGAAAAATGTGTGGGTGGATGCATTTGCTAAATGCGCCTATTAATCACACTCCACCAAATTACTAAATACGCTCAAGCCCAAATTAAACAATAACAAGCCCATTTAAGCTTGTCATTGGACATTATAATTTTGAAATAAAAAAATTTAAAATGGGCTGGCCAAATTAAAGTGGTGAGGCTAAGCCTAAATCTAGAATAATCTTGTAATTTCTACTTTCTCATTGCAAAAATATATAAAAAATAAAGAAGCAACAAAATATAAGAAAAAAACTCATTTTTTTAGGCTTACTGCCGAGAGAGAAGAAGCAGAAGGAAGACCTGAAGTTGTTCTCCATTTTGTGAGTCAAAGAGAGTAGAAACCTAAGGAGTCAAGCCTAAATAAGTTCAAGATGAACTCAATCAAGCCCAAGACAAGCCTTAGAAGAGAGGGAGTTGGATAATGATTGAATTCATCTTGAGGTAAGAAAAATCTTATTTTATATCCAGCAATTTCAGTTTGGTTGCAGACAATAATTATGTGAAGATGGATGATGATAATGTTGTGTTGGTGTGGTAATTGTGAAGAAATGATTAGGGAGTGTGATATGGGTCGTAGTAAACCCTAGAAGATTGCTTGAATTAGGGATCATGAGTATGAGTAAGGGTTATGGTGTCGAAATGGAGTGTGTCTAATGGAGTTGATGGGCGATGTTGATGATGAATTCATGCTCGTAGATGCATAAAAATATTAAAAATTAGAAATAGGTAATTTCGGCAGCTAAGGGGAGCTGAGTTTTGTTGTGTTTTATAGTTGATAATGTGTAATTATAGTGTTAAAATGCATACTAATAATGGTTAAATTTAATGGGTTAAAAAGGGCAGAGAGTAAAGGCAAGTAGCAGTGGATTCTGTGAAGAAGTGCTGCCTGGACAGACCTCACTATTTCGGTAATTAAATGAATTCTAGACCTCTGTTTGACACACCGTAAAATTCTTAGATAACTAGACATAATAGGGTTCAACATATTCAAAAATCAAAATTTTTAGACTTCAACATGAATTTAGGCCGAATTTTAGAACTGGGATGCCCTGCAAATATTTTAGTTTCAGTATTACCTGAGCAGCCTGTGATGATATGCTTATAAGTTGAGTTCTGTAGGTAATATCAAGATCTGTAAAATTTTGGATAAACTAGATATACAGGTAAATAACATATCGAAACATTAGAATTTTTGGACTTAAGATGAAGCCAAATCGAATTTTTGAAGTTGGGTGTTCTGCTGCGAATACACCCAGTTTTTTTCTGATCACTCCTGAATTTCAACTTTGAACTTGAGTTTCCAAGATCAAAACTGAGATCAGTAAATATTGACATAAACTAAACACATTAAAGTCCATTCTATTAAAATTTCAGCCCTTGATTCTATTCCAATTAATTGTAGTGAATTTTCGAAGTTAACCTTTGAGCAGGGAATTTTAATATTTTGGCAGAATTTGAAAATTTCGCTGCCGTACTTCCGTAATTTGAAATCTAGGTCCGTAAAATTCTTAGATGACCTGAGTACCCTAACTTCTTAGTGAATTTGGTATCTCATGCCTTGCATAACCTAATTCATGTTTAAGAGTTACTTTTGCCATACCTAGTCCAATGAATTCAATTTATTATATATTACTAATAGGAGCTCACATCGTTAGCGATTCCATAGCGAGTTTCTAGACAATCATCAATCTCTGTGAGTGGATGCTTTACTTTATGTTTTCTTGACTTATAATTTAAAATGTTTCATGTTTTGAAGTTTTATTTGTTTTGAGGTTTTAAATTGATAAATAATATGTATAATGATTAAATGTTTCTTTCTCAGTGCTTGTTCAATGTTTTCGTGATTTCTAAATTATCTATATGTTTCCGCTGAGATGCTCGATTGATAATATGTTTCCGCCCCGACGCTTGTTGCATGTTTTTTATGTTTTTATGACTAATCATATGTTTCTGCTGGAGTGCTTGTTTATGGTCTCGTCCATCAGAAATGGATTGACCCGCTAGCTTGTTGACAAGGGATTGTTCGTTCCTCGCTCAGTCTATGCGCGCGACTTGGGCGTTGAGCGCTTGATATGTTTTTGACGACACATGCATGAAAAACGGTTTGTGGACATATTTTAGAATTTTTTTATGGTTTGTTATTTTTAGTATCCACTCACCAGGTCGTTCAAACGATCTGACCCATCAACTCTACAGTTTGTTTTGCAGGAAGATACCTGGTGAGCCATAGTCGAACAGGAGCCTGAGATCGAGGAATTGAGTTACTGCAGTCACTAGAGTATGGGCCAGTCATGCTATTTGTTGTCCGCATTTAGATAAAATACATGTATGTCAGTTTGAGTCAAGTCTGAATGTGTATGATGTTATATTAAATGAAATATAAATATTTATTTAAATTTAGTAAGTTGTTCGTATAGCACAAATGGGTTCATGAATTAGCCTAATAAATTTTTATTTTAGTTATGTGGTCTAGAAAGTTTAGAAATGATCAGAGGCTCGGGGTGGTGGTGAGGATCAATCACCTGCCGGTAACATCTCCACATTGAGGATGTTACAGCTTGACTTGATTAAAATAAAATAAAGGAAAAATCTATATAGACAAACCAAACTATCTATTAGTCTTAACTGGAAAATCAATGATTGTTTTCCAGTTGGTTATAGTTTCCAAAAATCGGATATACCTACAAAACTGGTTCAAATGCTAAAGAAATCTCACTAGTATTAATCCAGATTCTGAAAGCTCCGTCAAAAAGGTACTCTAGCCTGCCATAATATGATATTTGGCATCCATGCGAACAAAGATTCGGTCAATAGGTGAAATCTCAAGGATTTTGGCAATGTGATTCCAGGACTCTTTTTTATTTGACATACTAAATTCCCTCAGCTTGTGCACCGGGTTTGAAAGTAGGAACTATAGTGAGATCTATGACATTTAGTAGTAAAGAAAACAGAATAGAGCCCATTATTTCTCATCATCTCTATACTAGTGCTGCTCATGTCCGACATGAACCTAATGTGCATAGTTCATGATGATTGTCACGACCCCCTCCCTAGAGCGGGCCCAATCCTATAAAGGGTTCGCGGACTTCATTAGCTCGAGTATTCTATATGTCAAACCAATCGAACAAATATGCACAATTATTACCTCATAAATTACAAATACATGAATTATACACAATTTTTATGGTTTACAACACAAGTCTTAAAAATATGCAAATGATGACTCAAATATCTAGACTAACCCGAAAAATAACTGTGGCAAGTGGATCCAATTCTGGTAATCCTTCTGCTGTGCTCGCGAACTACCTAGAATGTTTGGGGAAATGAGAATGAGCTTAAAGAGCTCAGCAAGTAAAGCACTCATACTCTCAACATGACATCACCAACAAAGTAGGGATATATATATATATATAAGTGTGTGTGTGTGTGTGTATAATATAAAATATATGAAAATAACATATACTATAATATCATCTCAAGCAATCACCCAACAACAATACAAACATCCATCAAACATGGTTGCTAATCATGTTTCAATCCATTATAATAATGGATTGAAACCAATACGAGAGTCTCTCTCATACTCCCAAGGTTTCCCACCATGTCATCTCGCAAAATATGTGTGAGTGGGTTAAAACCAATGGGAGAGTCTCTCTCATACTCCCAAGTTTTTTCACTATATAATCTCGTAAAATATCTCATCACATCTCATATCATCTCCGGCCACTATTATACAAAACCCGACAGCATTGTTGGACAATTATGACCCATAGCGTCACTATTTGTAAAAGACATTGTGTTTTTTTACAAATTAATTATGTAGCAATGTAAATTGTCTTTTATCATTTCGTAATTAGATTACTTAAATGTGAGAATGATGAAAGTCCTTATGATTAGTTCCGGATTGATAAGATATGAGACAGAATCAATCCATAAAGGTTTAATCATTAAATATCCATAGTCATAGTATTATCGAGACTGGACATCGATAATGTGGAATAGACTAGTATTGCACTTGTGCGTGTTATGGAAGCGTAACGGCATAATTCTCATGTATTTAAGTATTGGATACTTATGCAAGTGTAATAGGAGGTTGTGTTTTACCGATGGTACGAAAAACAGCTTCGCTCTGGATAGACCCCGCAGAATCTCATTGGTAGTATGACTATGTGTCTATGGGAGTTCGCATCAGGGTAGGTGTATTTGGTCTTAACCTGAGACTTGCATCGCTAGTACTTGCGACAATCAATACGCTTTGGTTTTGGTCGTCCAGGACTTTAACAGGTTCTGTGTACGTCTCTTCTGGGTTTATTGAGAATCGTAGTGTATTGGGTGTGATGTCAAGATGGAAGTATCACTTCAGTCATATAGAGATGATGGTCACACAGGGATACAGAACTGGTTCTCTAAGGGTTGCAACCATCGAGATAATATGACTAGGTCATGATTATCCGATAATAAAGAGACTAGTTGCTTATGATCCGATATATGCTTCGTACGGGGCAGACACTGTACCAGCCTCAGGCCTTGCATGTGACATCCGATACTGGATCGCTATACGCAATACTACGTATACTACGCCTGTTAGAGATCGTATATTCCATTAAGAATATTTCTGGAGAATTGGGTAGGCATGACGCTTTGCTAGAAGCCAACCTTGTCTAGTAAATCGGTAAAAACGTAGTACTAGGTACGTACGTGTTCGGATAGTCCGACAACTGGATTTACTACCAACATATCCAGGGATCTCTTGGGTCGCTTCCCGAAGATACACCGATGACGTATGATTCGAGCTTAATTAATCTGGGATTAATTGCGGAGAGATTTTATCTGGGATAAAATACTATTTGAAGAGAGAGAAGGATTAATTTGGAATTAATCATTAAAATAATAGATTTGATATATTAAACGAAATTAGATTTCGACGCGGAATTAAAATTAGATTTTAATTCGGGCAAACGAGTTAATTTAGAATTAATTTGTTAGCGATGTGAATAGTAATTTTGCTAGGCATAATTATTTAATTAAATTCGATTTAATTACGTCGCGACGGAAGTTCGTTAATTCGGAATTAGCGAACCCGAGTCCGGGAGTGTTTGCGGGCCCACTCGCATTTGGAATCGAATGGGGCCCACATGTCACATCAAATGTCACATCACATGTCACCTTTAGTTTCTTTTGGTTGATGTGTTTTTGTGGAGTTGGTGGAAGCTTGTTTAACACTCCAAAGTCAAAGTTGATGGACTTTTACTAGACATGATTTTGGTATATCATTTTAATTGTTTTTGAAAACAATTACACAACTTCTTTTCTCTCTCATTGTGATCGAAAATCACAAGCTTTTCTCATCTCCCATTGTTATTCTTCACCGAAATTGGCAAGAACAAATTCAAAGATTGTGGCAATTTTTGAGAGCTAACACTCATCAAGGAATCATTCAAGGTGTTAGGGAAACCAACTTGAGAGCTTGGAAAGAAAAAACAAATCTTGGAGCTTGTGGACTCTCTTGGCCGAATCTTGAAGCTTCTTGGAGGGAAAAATTTTGTTGTTTGACGCATCCATAAACCGATCAATGTAAGTGTGTTTCCGCCACTCTTCTTTGTTATTCATTCACATTTTATGCTTGATTTGATCTTGGGATTAAACCTAGAAACCCAACAATGGTATCTATGAGCCAAAATGAGCATGAAATGAATTAGGGTAAAATTTGGGTAAAATCATTTTGAGCATGATTTGATAAAATTGATTGATTGAGTATGCTTGAATGATGATATATTGAGGTTGTATTGGATCAATTTCATGAAATATTGATTGGATCAATTTTTTGTCCTATGATTGGTTTTGCCGAATGTATACATTACCCTAGGGTCTTGGTATTTTTTGTTTCGTTGATCATTGGATGACTTGAAACGATTGGGAAATGTCGATTTAAAATTCAATCGGATTGAAAAATGAATTCGGACAAAAATCCCTAACATTGCCGAGAGCCTTTTAGCATGTAATGGACTTGATTTTTTGATTCAAGAATGTTGGACATTAGTTGAACAATATGATACATAATTAATTAGTTAAATTGTATTTTGGAAATATTAATTTGGGTAATTAATTGATGTATTACACTTAAGTTAATTGAATTATAAATTTTGGAATTTTAAAATTTGATTAAGGGCTTGATTTTGAATTGGGCTTGAAATTGTTATATTTGGGCTTAATGGGCTTGGTTGGGCCAAGTTGGTTAGGCCAATTGGATTGGATCCAAATTGGCCTAAATCATTCCATTAAGTCCAAATGTAATAAATGGACTTTAAAAGTTTAATTGGGCCTTATGGGCTAAAATTGTTTTCTTGGCAAATGAGGGTGATTCCTTAATTGGGCTTGGTAATTGGGTTTGACCTATATTGACCAAACCCCATGCCTTATGAAATCAATTGAAAGCTCATCGGACTTTAATTAAACGAACATTGGATGTTAGTTGGGCTTTGAGACCCGATAAGATTAGATTTGGAATCTAAGTCGTTAAAGCGCATTAAAAGTGTAGATATTTAATTTGGAATTAAATAAATGAATTAGTATTAAATACGAATTAAATTAGATTTAACGAGTAGTTCGATATAATTCAAGAATTCGTACTTTGAGTACTTATTCACAAACGAGTTGGACTCGTGCAAAATCAAATCGTTGTTTGAACATTGGATGATCACATAATTCAAAGACTAATTAATTGGATTAGATTGGTTGAATTGCATGCTATGAATGAATATATGGATGTGTTGAATGAATAGCGTATATCGGATGAATATTAGAAGGGAAATGGCAATTTTAGAAATTGTTGTAAATTTGGAATTTATAAATTGGACTTGCGTGTCCAGCCTTATCTCTCATTATTTCTTTGTATTCTCTTCTCACCTAATTCCCCTCAATGTAATGAGGTTTCTATTATTGTATTATGTAATTGGGTAGAAGTAGAATAATGTTAGCCAGGGAGAGGAAATTGAGTGATTTGTTCTAGGAACAAGTTGTTAAATATCCATCCGCATATCGTTATTAATTTACTTTCGCGCCTTATTATATTATTAGAATGCATGTTTAAGGGTGTATGATGATGAGACCTAACAAAGATAATAAATTGGTTGCCAATTTACGCGAAAATCCCTCAATTTTTATTAAGCGATATTTCCTTCCATTGAGTGATTCTTACTCAAGATCCAAGATTGGCATTGGTTTGTTGGCCAAAGTCAAGGCCTTTGTCAATCGCGGATGTGTTTGAATCATGAAGGCTTTGTTCCATATCGGTGTCTTGTCCAAGTTGTGATTTGTTGGCCAAAGTCAAGATCACTTCTTGTCCATCGACATTGATTACGAAGCTTTCCACGTCAATGGGTCCCGCTTAACTGGAATCATTAAGCTTGTTGTGCCAAAGCCAAGGTTTAGTTGATTCAGAGGAAAAAAGTTAGGAAAATATATTGGATATATTGGCATATATATTGTATATATGTTTCGGACTTGGAGGTCCATGTTGTGATATTTTTATATCGTACCGCCAGTGTACGGTGTCAAGTTTTAGTATAAATCAGTGAAAGAGTGTCGAACCCACAGGGATTGCGTTAACTCGCACTAAGTATTACAATTGATAATCCTAACTTTATTTAGAAAACAAATAATAAAGATTTATAATAGATAAATATAAAAACAATAAAATAGGAGGAACTAATACAGTAGAGATACTGGATCCTGTTTTCACCTAACTGTCGCCTATGTATTTGTTATGCCAATTAATCTTTGTTCAGTTATATTATTTATAAGTCAAGACTCCTAAAATATTCACTCCCTCTCTCGAGTGCCGAGTGAAAATATCATCAACTATAGACTTCGATGTCTCTATAAAAATCCAATAGTTAACAACTCATTACGATTTGTGATTCTATTTTAACGACTTCAAATGACTACAGATTCTCTCGAACTCTATAAAATCCTAGGTTATATTCTCTAGATCTATTCAAAATCTCCTCTCTCGAGTGATAGATTCTAAACATTCATCATCTTCAATTGTGGCCAACAATCAAGAAGCATTAAACTCAAAAGAATATAAATAAATCAATAAAACTTCATAATAAAATTGATAAACACAATACAAGGTTCAAACATCAGTTACAATCATTCTCCAAAATTAATGAGTTAATTCATGACAAAAGATAAATACATTGATAAAAAAATCATGAATATAATGGAAATCATTAGAGTTCTAAGAAAGAAATAAGAAGATAAAACCTGAATTGAATCTCTTCCTCCTCGGACGTCACCGCCTTAATCTCCTCTTGTTGCTCTTCAATCCTCTCCCTGGATCTCTAAAAATATTTAATTCTGTGTTTTGTGCAGTGTATTAGCCTCCTCTTCTAGTTTTGGACGAACTGATATATTTATAGTAGAGCCTGAGAGTCATAATACATGTTAAAAACCCTAAAAATCACTTTCCTGGCTTGCGCAGGTTTTCTTCCGCAGGGGGCGCTGAACAGTGGGCGCTGTGGCACCCAACTCCCTGGAAAATGTATGTAAATGACTAGAGCTTCTCGAGTAGATGCAAATCGATATATTATGGGTTTCGTAACTCTTTCTAGATCAAAAGTTATAGCCTTTTTAATTTCAGTGCGCAGCTGATGCTGGTTTTTACTGCTTCTTGAGTCTGATGCTCCCAATAGGTCCCGAAACACACGTATTTGCACCATTATCGATCTTCTAATGCTTCCTACAAATAAGACATAAAAGATACTATAAAATACATTAAATGGCTCGAACCATAACAAAATAATAGGCTAAAGATGCTAGAATAAGTGGGTATAAACCACACTTATCAGTCCACCTACCGGATCTAGGAATTGGATGAGATCCAATTGATCTTCGAGATCTACCTAGTTAAATATCATACAGTTTGTTGGCTAAAGTCAAGGTTGTGCGTTATTTAACGGGATCCTAGCCCACTAGGAAACTGGGTTTCCCGAGTACTCGACATAGGGTTAAAGGCTCGTCGAAAAATAGTGGGAGGCTAGTATTGAATTTGCAATTTCGTTCAAATACTTAGCTTCACGCGCTTTCAAATATTTCGTCAAAATTATTTTATTAGTTGGACTAATATAATGTTATTTTTCTTGTAACAGTTGGACTGTACCCTACATTGTTAATTAGATAATTAGATTATCGCAATTAAAATGACTGGAAAGAGTAGTGTCTGGGACATCATCATAGGTGATAATGTCTTCAATGGCACTAACTTTTTCGATTGGGACATGAATCTAAGGATAGTCCTTGGATCTGAGGCTTCTATATACTATAGAGAGACCTCTTGGGCCTAAGCCCAGATTTGATCAGTTGCTCGAGCTAGATCTTTGGAAGACACATAGCGATGACAACGCAACTGCTCAATCTATCATGCTTGCTGCTATGACTCAGCAATTTCATCGACAAAACAGGGGATTGGATCCCTATACTATGTTGGTGAAGTTGAATAATCTACACCGATCTAACCTTAGATCGTAGAGATATGAGTTACAGAAGAAGCTCTTCCGTGCTCGGATGTCGGAAGGTACGTCTGTTGAACATCACGTGACACGGATGATTGCCGATATTGAGCAGCTTGGACAAATGGGGATTGTCTTTGAGATAGAGACCTCTATAGATTTGATCTTGCTGTCTCTCCCCGACACTTGGAGTGGGTTCATCATGAACTACAATATGATGAACCAAGAGCAGACTCTTGGAGAGCTGATGTCCACACTACGTGAGGCTGAGAAGGAACTTCTTAAGGGCAAGAAGCACGAGGCGCACTTCGCTTCTACATCTTGGACACCGAGGACTGGGCCCAGGGCGACTGGAGGTATCAAGAAGAAGAAGAAAAAGAAGGGCAAATGAAAAGCGTCAAAGGCTTCTAGGAAGCCTAAGGATAAATCTCAGGATGTTTACCTACAGTGCGGGAAGTGGGGTCACTGGAAGCGTGACTGCCGCGAGTACAAGGCGCTCCAGAAGGAGATAAAGGCGGGCAAGACACCGGCCTCAGGTATGTTTGTTATAGAAATAAACATGACTACTTCTAGTTTTAACAATTGGATTTTTTATTCTGGTTGTGGTACTCACATTTGTACTGATGTGCAGGATCTGCAGATTAGCAGGAAACTGGCGTCAAGGGAGATTGATCTGCGTGTTGGAAATGGGACATCTGTTGCCGTTTTGGTCGTGGGCACTTTTGTTTTGGAACTGCTCTCGGGGCATGTACTTGAACTTTTGGACTGTTATTATGTACCTAGTTTGACTAGGAATATTATTTCTGTATCTATGTTACCCAATGTGGGTATACTTTTGTATTTTCGAAACACTAGGTGTTTTATGTATAAAAATGATATAGAAATTTGCACTGTTGTTGTAAATAATGGTCTTTATATTTTGATATAAATCAATCTCAACCATATTCTGTAACAAACAAAAGACTTAAAGTAAGTCATAAAGATGAAACTTATATGTGGCATTGTCGTCTGGGACACATAAACAAGACTCGCATATCCACACTTTCGAAGAGTGGTTACTTGGACGGATTTGATCCAAATTCATATGACGTCTGCGAATCTTGCTTATTAGGCAAAATGCCTAAGTCACCTTTTAGCGGTAAAGGTGTACGTGCCACCGAACTGTTAGCACTTGTTCATAGTGACGTTTGTGGGCCCATGTCTAGCCAGGCTAGAGGTGGATACGAATACTTCGTAACCTTTATGGATGATGCATCGCGTTATGGTTATGTGTATCTTATGAGACACAAGTCGGAAATTTTTGAGAAATTCAAAGAATTTCGACACAAATTGAAAAACAGACCGGCAAGAGTATTAAGACATTACGGTTGGACCGTGGTGGCGAATACTTGAGCAATGAGTTTCTTGACTACTTGAAAGAATATGGTATTCTTTCACAGTGGACTCCTCCTGGAACACCGCAATTAAACGGTGTGTCCGAACGGAGAAATCGAACTTTGTTAGACATGGTAAGGTCTATGATGAGTCGCACTGAGCTACATATTTCCTTCTGGGGATATGCATTAAACAGTGCAATACTTATTTTGAATAAGGTTCCGTCAAAATCTGTTCAACAGACTCCGTATGAGATATGGACAGGAAAGAAACCGGGTTTCTCATTCCTGAAGATTTGGGGATGTTGGGCATACGTCAAACGTTTGGAAGGTACCAAACTCGAACCCAAATCGGATAAATGCCTATTTGTAGGATATCCTAGGGAAACCAAAGGATATTACTTCTATCACCCACAAGAGAACAAAATATTTGTTGCTCTACATGCGATTTTCCTTGAGAAGGAATTCCTAAATACAGTGGTTAGTGGGAGGAAAGTAGAACTCAATGAAAAAAGTGAAGTGATATTGTTCCTGGCATAGAATCCTCAACGGAACATGAACAGATCATCAGGGATGAATCTGTACCACAATCTTCGATTACACAAGGACCACGTAGGTCGGAGAGAGTCAGTAAACAACCTGAGAGGTATGGGTTTCTGATCTCACCTCATGTAGATATTAATCTCATTGAGGATAACGAACCGGCTACGTATGAGGAAGCGATACAAGATATCGATTCCGCTATATGGCAAGAGGCCATGAAGTCCGAAATGGATTCCATGTATACCAACCAAGTTTGGACACTGGTTGATGCACCAGAAGGCGTAAAGCCTATTGGATGCAAATGGATCTTCAAGAAGAAGACCGACATGGATGGCAACGTACAAACGTACAAATCTAGGCTTGTAGCGAATGGGTATATTCAACGACATGGTGTCGATTACGACGAAACTTTCTCACCCGTTGCCATGATTAAATCCATTCGGATAATGCTTGCGATAGCTGCATATTTCGATTACGAGATATGGCAGATGGACGTCAAAACCGCTTTCCTTAACGGAAACCTTTTGGAGGATGTTTATATGCAACAGCCTGACGGTTTTTTCGTGCCACGACTTGCAAACAAGGTTTGTAAGTTAAATCGATCCATTTATGGATTGAAGCAAGCATCGCGTTCTTGGAACCAACGCTTTGATGAGATCATAAAAGAATATGATTTCCTTCAAAGCGAAGATGATCCTTGTGTATATAAGAAGGTTAGTGGGAGAGTAATGACATTCATTGTCCTTTATGTTGATAATGTATTGCTTATTGGCAATGACATTCCCATGTTAACGTCTGTGAAAGCTTGGCTTTCATTGAAATTCTCCATGAAAGATCTGGGAGAAGCAGCCTTTATTCTGGGAATAAAGATCTACCGGGATAGATCTAGAAAGCTGCTTGGACTCTCCCAGAGTACGTACATTGACAAAGTGTTAAAGAGATTCAACATGGATCACTCCAAGAGGGGACTGTTGCCAGTGTCACATGGCGTCACTCTATCTAAGGACATTTGTCCTAAAACTCAAGATGAGAGAGACAGCATGAGTCGGATACCGTTCGCCTCGACAGTTGGATCGATCATGTATGCCATGATATGTACGCGACCTGATGTCTCCTATGCTTTGAGCATGTGTAGTCGCTATCAGGCCGATCCAGGTGAAGGTCACTGGATGGCGGTTAAGAATATCCTTAAGTATCTTAGACGAACTAAGGATGCTTTCTTAATCTATGGAGATGGAGAACTTGAAGTAACTGGGTATACCGATGCAAGTTTCCAAACCGAAAAAGACGACTGTAAGTCGCAATCCGGGTACATATTTTATTTGAATAACGGAGCAGTAAGCTGGAAATATTCCAAGCAAGATACCGTTGCCGAATAAATAACAAAAACGGAGTATATCGCTGCAGCTGAAGCAGTAAATGAGGCAGTTTGGATCCAAAAATTCCTAATTGGATTAGGAGTAATTCCGTTAGCAGCTGAGCCCGTTCCATTGTATTGTGACAATAACGGGGCTATAGCGCAGGCTAAGAAACTGTGGTCTCATCAACGATCCAAGCATGTTCTTCGACGTTTCCATCTGATTCGTGAGATCATACATCGTGGCGATGTGAAGATCGAGAAGGTCGCATCAAAGGACAACATTGTAGATCCGCTGACGAAAGCCATTCCTCTGTAGAAGTTTGAGCGACATGTACATAGTTCAGGTGTTAGATGCTTGAGTGACTGGCTATAGGCCAAGTGGGAGATTGTTGGCAATTATGACCCATAGCGTCACTATTTGTAAAAGACATTGTGTTTTTGTACAAATTAATTATGTAGCAATGGAAATTGCCTTTTATCATTTCGTAATTAGATTACTTAAATGTGAGAATGATGAAAGTCCTTATGATTAGTTCCGGATTGATAATATATTAGACAAAATCAATCCATAAGGTTTAATCATTAAATATCCTAGTCGTAGTTTATCGAGACTGGACATCGATAATGCGGAATAGACTAGTATTGCACTTGTGTGTGTTATGATAGCGTAACAGCATAATTCTCATGTATTTAAGTATTGGATACGTATGCAAGTGTAATAGGAGGTTGTGTTTTACCGATGGTACGGAAAACAGCTTCGCTCTGGATAGACCCCGCGGAATTCCATTGGTAGTATGACTATGTGTCTATGGGAGTCCGCATCAGGGTAGGTGTATTTGGTCTTAACCTGAAACTTGCATCGCTAGTAATTGCGACAATCAATGCGCTTTGGTTTTGGTCGTCCAGGACTTTAACAGGTTCTGTGTACGCCTCTTCTGGGTTTATTGAGAATCGTAGTGTATTGGGTGTGATGTCAAGATGGAAGTATACTTCAGTCATATGGAGATGATGGTCACACAGGGATACAGAACTGGTTCTCTAAGGGTTGCAACCATCGGGATAATATGACTAGGTCATGATTATCCGATAATAAAGAGACTAGTTGCTTATGATCCGATATATGCTTCGTACGGGGCAGACACTGTACCAGCCTCAGGCCTTGCATGTGACATCCGATACTGGATTGCTATACGCAATACTACGTATACTACACCTGTTAAAGATCGTATATTCCATTAAGAATATTTCTGTAGAATTGGGTAGGCATGGCGCTTTGCTAAAAGCCAACCTTGTCTCGTAAATCGGTAAAAACGTAGTACTAGGTACGTACGTGTTCGGATAGTCCGACAACCGGATTGACTGCCAACATATCCAGGGATCTCTTGGGTCGCTTCCCGAAGATACACCGATGACGTATGATTCGAGCTTAATTAATCTGGGATTAATTGCAGAGAGATTTTATCTGGGATAAAATACTATTTGAAGAGAGAGAAAGATTAATTTGGAATTAATCATTAAAATAATATATTTGATTAAATTAGATTTCGACGCGGAATTAAAATTAGATTTTATTTCGGACAAACGAGTTAATTTAGAATTAATTCGTTAGCGATGTGAATAGTAATTTTGCTAGGCATAATTATTTAATTAAATTCGATTTAATTACGTCGCAACGGAAGTTCGTTAATTCGGAATTAGCGAACCCGAGCCCGGGAGTTTTTGCGGGCCCACTCGCATTTGGAATCGAATGGGGCCCACATGTCACATCAAATGTCACATCACATGTGACCTTTAGTTGCTTTTGGTTTATATGTTTTAGTGGAGTTGGTGGAAGCTTGTTTAACACTCCAAAGTCAAAGTTGATGGACTTTTACCAAACATGATTTTGGTATATCATTTTAATTTTTTTTGAAAACAATTACACAACTTATTTTCTCTCTCATTGTGACCGAAAATCACAAGCTTTTCTCCTCTCCCATTATTCTTCATTTCACCGAAATTGCAAGAACAAATTCAAAGATTGTGGCAATTTTTGAGAGCTAGAACTCATCAAGGAATCATTCAAGGTGTTAGGGAAACCAACTTGAGAGCTTGGAAAGACAAAACAAAGCTTGGAGCTTGTGGACTCTCTTGGCCGAATCTTGAAGCTTCTTGGTGGGAAAATTTTTGTTGTTTGACGCATCCATAAACCGATCAATGTAAGTGTGTTTCCACCACTCTTCTTTGTTATTCATTCACATTTTATGCTTGATTTGATCTTGGGATTAAACCTAGAAACCCAACAAGCATAACATAACAAACATGCATCATACAATATAATCACATCTCACATCCAATCCATCAATCTCATCTCAACAATCATGAATTCATATTTCTCATGCTTTCAACTAATCAATGTTTATATCTCCACAAAATATATATATTAATGCATATATAAATGGACTTTCACAACAACCATCAATCAACAAACAATTATGTTAAAGGAATCATCGTGCATTGTACTTACCTCTATCAACGCAAGAGACTTTAATATAACTATATCCTTATTAAGAATTTGAAAAAAAAAATTATAAAATTACGATCAGGTCCCTAAATTTTCCAAAATTATGATTTACCCTTAAACTTTCTAAATTTCCATTTTAGCCCTTAAACTTTTCTATTATGTCGATATAGTCCTAAAACTCTTAAATATTACTTATTGATCCCTGAAACCAGAATTTATAGTTTTACCCTTTTAATTATGCAAGTATACAATTACGTCCAAAACTTTCAAATTCTATCATTTACACCCAAAACGGTAATAATCACGTACCGAGCTCCAACGACCACCAAAACTCACAACGAATGAGTCGCAGGTCAGGAAATGTCTTAAGGATCACGACGATGGTGGTGGTATGGGCTGAAACACGATGGTTATCGATGATTGGTTAAACACCGATAACTACCATATTTTACTCGTTTCTCAACCACCAAAGGTCCGATTTGAGCAAACGAAGTATCTAACTCACGTATCTCGATGATGGGAAATTTCAAGACTGAGAGGTGTCATACACGCGCGGCGACGCATGAAGCGCGTGAGCAGCAAGTCGCTGGCGCGTGGCCGGCGCGTGAGAGCACGTCCGGTGGTGTCTCAGCGGCGGTCCAGCGGCGATGGATTCGTCTCGTCGATGGGATGCTCCAAATGTGGTCACATGCCGGAAATGGAGATCGGAAGACATCGAAAATCCTTTTTCTCTCTCTATCCATGCATTTTCTCTCTCTTTTAGATAATCCTATCTCAATTGTACTCGGTTTCTCTCACTAAAACACCATGAAATTATACCCAGAACTCTCTTTGATACGAACAAGGCAATCAAATGGTTCTGGAAGATTCTGATTTGCAATTGTTTTGTTTGTTGTTCTGTTAACGCCACTTCCCAACCAAACTGCCCATTTAGAACCCTCTGACAAAACAATGGATTTTTCAACAGTAATGTAAGAATATCAGCACATCAAATAATTTCTGGACATGCCCTTTCAACGAGAGCTTTCATGTTATGAATAACTTTGAAACCCTTTTGCTGAAATATTATTTGGCAATACAAATATCTCATGTCTAGAATAATGTTAGAGACATTAGGGCATGTGGAAGAATAAAAAAAAAATAGGGAGAGAAATGAGTTTAAGATGTTGATCCTTCAAGTACAATTGCAACCGTAAGAGTAGCTGCAAGTAGATAATGAAGATAAGTCATATATGAGATAATTAATTATTTGATAGAAGAAGACAAGAAATTGGGTGAGTATGTTTGTTTGATTAGGAAACTATAGAACCTAATTATTGAGGATAATGGATGTGGGGTGTGTTAGGTTTGATAATAATTGATATGATAAAAACAAATACAAGATATTAATATCTACCCACCTTATAAAATTTTCGTCCTCGAAATTTCTAAATCCTCAAACAGTTCTGGGTATTTCTCCCTCATATCATCTCCCACTACCCAAGTCGTTTCCTAGATGTGATGATTAGACCATATGACCTTTACATGAGAAATTCGTCTGAATCTCAACTCTCGAACCTTTCGATCTACGATCTCTACAGGCTTTTCAACATATGTAAGATTCTTGCTCAACTCTACTGGTTGACTCTCCAAAATGTGATAAGGGTCTAGTACACATTTCTTCAGCACGGAAATATGAAACACTTTATGAATCCTCTCCAATTGCGGTGGCAATGCCAGATGATATGTCACTTTGCCTACTTCCAAAATCTGGTATGGACTAATACAGCGAGGCAAAAACTTTCTCTGCCAGCCAAATCTCAATACTTCATTCCAATGAGAGACTTTCAAGAATAATTTATCCCCAACTTGGAACTCCATGTCATTCCCCCTACTATTGGCAAAACTCTTACGTCGACTCTATTCCTCTAACAGTTTTGCTCGGATCATCATGACCCTCTCAGATGTCATATCCATCAAGTCTAAGCAATGAATCTGGCAATCTCCAATCTCGCCCCAACAAACAGAAGTCATACATCTTCTCTTAGACAAAGCCTCAAATGGAACCATGCCGATACTAGTCTGAAAACTATTATTGTAGGCGAACTCGGTCAAACGTAAATGTTCACCCCAACTCCCAGTGAATGTCAAAACACATGATCTCAACAAATATTCTAGCGCCTGAATAGTCCGCTCTGACTAACCATCGGTCTGAGGGTGGAATGAGGTGCTCATAGAAATATTTGATCCCATAGTCTTCTAGAAATTCTGCCGAAAATGAGAAGTAATCCGACATTTATATATGATACAATCGATAATGGTACAACGTGTAACCATACAGTCTGCTCCATAAACAAATTTCGCTAGTCTCTCAGATCCTCATGCAACTCGAATATGCAGAAAATGGGCAGATTTAGACAATCGACCCACTATCACCTAAATTACATCATAGCCCATTCGGCAACTCTACTATAAGGATAATAATTATCTTAATGTTTTCCTTTGGCCACTCAGGTATAGGTAGAGGCTTCAGTAATTCGGATGGATATTGATGCTCTGCCTTAACATGTCGACTAACCAAACACTGAGATACAAACTCTGAAATCTCTCTCTTAATTCCTAGTCACCAATATGTCTTTTTCAGATTTTGATACATCTTGGTGCTCCCAGAATACATATAATAAGGATAATCATGAGCTTCATCCAAGATCTTCTACTTGAGTGTTCCAGTAGGTGGTATCACAGCTCTATCGCCAAAAATTTATACAACATTTGAACCCAATCTGAAGGTAGTAGTCTCATTCCTTGCAATCTCTACTCTTTTTTTTTTCACTCGTGCCACAACTTGCAAACCATTTATCCCATCTCCTAAAGAAAAGGCTCCATCTAGGGTCCTATACAGACAACAGCTGTAAAGAGTTAAAAGCAGATCACGCAAATCAACCACCTTTTAAGATTCCTACTACTGAAAAAGAGGATTTACAGGTCCCTCACATTTCTGCTTTACCTCCTGTCACCACGATAATTATTATCCTTTCCATCAGACATGGATACTGTGAAAGTGTCTTTTCATGAAGAAATTATTGCTATCTCTCCCTATAAAGAGATGTATGAGTTCTTAGGGAATTACTCAAAACTTCTTTCATAGCATCCTCTTCTGCCAATCCTAACCATGTTCAAAGTCTGCCAGAGCTAAGATGATTTACCAAAAGCTTTGTAAATGGTCAGTCACTGATCGAGCAGTTATAGATTCTAAATATGTTCGAGACCTTTGGAGAGATATTTACGATTGTCTCAATGAAGCTCCATCTGCTCTTTTGCCCAAAGAAATTGCAATGGATATCGTGGCAAGAGCTCCTACAAACTTCATGAGGTGGTGTTTCATTCTTAGAACCATTTGGAATGGAAAAATAGATTGTTTAATCCAATACAAAAACAATTCCGCGATTGTTCACTGTGGATATCACAGATACCATTCCACAGTTTTCATCAACAACCATGATTTCTTCAACCATTGCCAGTGGAGTCTCGACACCTTGTTTGAACTTGGTTTCCTAAATGGATTTATTCGACCAAGTCCAATCCATCTCAACCATCCTGGTATCTCAGAAGCCAGCCTTGGTGAGCTTCATTCCTTCATCAGTAATACTTTGTATCGATGGTTTAAAAGCCATAAAAGTATTATTGTCTAGATCGAAATCATTACTCCATAATGGACGGATGACTATTCCCTCATTTACCACCCAATTCATCTTATTAGAATCATACCATCACGTCATCTCACTGATTGGAGACTCACTTGTTGGCCATCTAGAATGAAGCTTAGAGCTTACTATGGATATGATGATATTTTCCCCGAAGATATTACTTTCTATCATTCATGTGATCTTAGAGCTCTCTCCGCAGACTCAGTCCTTCAAAGTCTAGAAAGCAATACCGTTGACAGAGCCTGATAACTCTTCACTACTATCGAAGAGTAATCTAGAAGTATGGTCTGGGGCTACAATAAAATCAAGTTTCCTAACAGTCTCAAAATACAAATTATCGACGGTCTCATTCCTGTCTCTTTGTGCGAAATGTCAATGGGAAGATCATCAATTCGAAGATGATCCTGTCCTTACAAAGTAGTCGAGTTGCTATATTCCATAATGTGATATTAACTATTATATTTTGTTGTTTTGTTGGCATTATTGTCTATGTTTGTTTTTGCTTTAAGTCTGCATTGTGCTTTAGCATATTTTCTTGCTTTTGTCTTGTCATCGGTCACTTTGCTTTAGCTTTAATAAAGTAATTGCTATGTGTTTGACATACTATCATTCTTTATTATGGGCTCTGTCCTACCAAGATTCTTATGTTTCCTCTTCCAGTCTATATCGAAGAATTTTCATTAGGCATCGATAATATTTCTAAGTGTTTGCTTATATATGAGTGTCAACTAAGTCTTCATTCTCTCTTCAAAAAAACCAAAGTTCTCATGTCTTCGACCTACTGGCCCATGTTGATGTTATAACTGCGTCAAGAGGGGGATATTAGGTACAACAATAGAAATCACGTCAGGTGCGGCTACATAAATAACGGTGGGGGAAACTGTCAAAACTACTAGAGGTATATGTCTAGAACCCTCGTTACCCTCAATAATCGGCGGAACACTAGATAAAACTATATCAAATTCAGGATCTATCGACTATGTGTAAGGTCTCTCTATAATATTACTTGACATTCTCACACATCGTCAAACTATCCCTCTCCCACATTGAGTACCAGTACCACGGCCACACCCAGACATTTGACTACGGACATAAAACTACCCTTTTAATACAATCATCTAATGCAATGTGTCTACAGAACCTAAAACCTAGGCTCTGATACCAAATCTATCACGACCCCCTCCCTAGAACAGGCCCAACCCTAGAAAAGGGTTCGCAGACTTCATTAGCTTGAGCATTCTATATGTCAAACCAATCGTACAAATATGCACAATTATTACCTCATAAATTACAAATACATGAATTATACACAATTTTTATGGTTTACAACACGTCTTAAAAATATGCAAATGATGACATAAATGTATGGACCAATCCAAAAAACAATTGTGGCACATGGATCCAATTCGGGTACTGCTTCTTCTGTGCTCGCAAACTACCTGGAATGTTTGGGGAAAAGGGGAGTGAACTTAAAGAGCTTATCAAGTAAAGCACTCATACTCTCAATATGACCTCACCAATAAAATATGGATATATATACATATAAGTATATATATATAATATAATATATGAAAATAACATATACTATAATATCATCTCAAGCAATCATCCCAAAAAAATACAAACATCCATCAAACATGGTTGCTAATCCGGGTCCAGTATAATAGTGGATTGAAACCAATGAGAGAGTCTCTCTCATACTCCCACGGTTTCCCACCATATCATCTCGCAAAATATGTGTGAGTGAGTTAAAACTAATAGGAGAATCCATCTCATACTCCAAAGGGTTTTCACCATAAAATCTCGTAAAATATCTCATCTCATCTCCGGCCACTATTATACAAAATCCGACAGCATAACATAACAAATATGCATCATCCAATATAATCACATCTCACATCCAATCCATCAATCTCATTTCAACAATCATGAATTCATATTTCTCATGCTTTCAATTAATCAATGTTTATATCTCCATAAAATCTATATATAAATATATATACCAATGCATATATATATATGGACTTTCACAACAACCATCAATCAACAAACAATTATGTTAAGGGAATCATCGTGCATTCTATTTTCCTCTATCCACGCAAGAGTCCTTAATATGACTATATCCTCGCTAAGAATCTGAAAAAATATAAAATTATGATCAGGTTCCATAATTTTCTAAAATTACGATTTTACCCCTAAACTTTTATAATATATCGATATAGTCCTAAAACTCTAAAATACTACTTATTAACCCCTGAAAATGAGATTTACAGTTTCACCTTCTTAATTATGCAAATATACAATTAAGTACAAAACTATCAAATTCTATCATTCACACCCCCAAAATGGTAATAATCACGTACAGAGCTCCAACGACCACCAAAACTCACAACGAAGGAGTAGCTGGTCAAGAAACATCTTAAGGATCACGACATGGTGGTGGTAGGGGCTGAAACACGATAGTTACCGATGATCGGTTAAACACCGATAACTACCGTATTCTGCTCGTATCTCAACAAGCGAAGGTCTGATTTGGGCAAACGAAGTGTCGAACTCGTGTATCTCGATGAGGGGAAAATTTGGGTCTGGAAGGTCTCATACACGCGCGGCGGCGCGTGGGCAGCAAGTCGCTGGCGCGTGGCCGACGCGTGAGGGCACGTCCGGTGGTGTCTCGGCGGAAATCCGGCGGTGATAGATTCATCTCGTCGAGGGGATGCTTCAAATGTGGTCACATGCCAGAAACGGAGAACGGGAGACGTTAAAAACCCTATTTCTCTCTCTACCCGTGCATTTTCTCCCTATTATGGATAATCTTCTCTCAATTTCTCTCGGTTTCTCTCTCTAAAACACCATGAGATTATTCTTAGAACTCTCTTTGAGATGAACAAGGCAATCAAATGGACTTGGAAAATTCTGATTGACAAGCGTTCAGTTTGTTGTTCTACTAACTCTACTTCCCAACCAAACTGCCTATGAAGGATCCTCTGACAAGCAACAGATTGTTCAATAACAATTGTTGATGATATTTTATATCATACCGTAAGTATACGGTGTCAAGTTTTAGTAAAAATGAGTTAAGAGTGTCGAACACACATGGATTGTTTTAACTCACACTAAATACTACAATTGATAATCCTAACTTTATTTAGAAAACAAATAATAAAGATTTAACTAGATAAATAATATATAAAAATATTTAGATAAAAGGAACTAACACAATAGAGATTCTAGAGTTTGATTTCACCTAGTTATCCCCTATTTATTTGTCATGTCAATTAATCTTTGTTCAGTTGTATTGTTTATAAGTCAAGAATCCTAAGTATTCACTCCATCTCCCGAGTATCAGTGAAAATATTCTCAATTACAGACTTCGATATCCCTATAAAAATCTAGTAATTAACAACTCATTACGTCTTGTGATTCTATGTTAACGACTTCAAAGGAACTATATATTCTCCCGAACTCTATAGAATCCTAGGTTATATTCTCTAGATCTATTCAGAATCCCTCTCTCCCGAGTGATAGATTCCAAACATGCATCATCTCAAATTGTGGCCAGCAACCAAGAAGCATTAAACTCAAAAGAATATAAATAAACTGAATAAAACTCCATAATAAAATGACAAACAATACAAAAGTTCAAGCATCAATTACATCATTCTCCAAAATTAAGGAGTTAGTTCATGACTAAAGATAAAATCAATCAAAACATGTCATAATGGAAATCATTAGAGTTTTAAGAAAGAAACAAGAAGATAAAACCCGAGTTGAATCCCTTCCACTTCGGACGTCATCGCATTCGTCTCCTCTTGTCGCTCTTCAATCCTCCTCATTAGATGTCTCTAAAAATATGTGTTTTGTGTTTTGTGCTGTGTATTAGCCTCCTCTCTTGAGTTTGGATGAACTAATGTATTTATAATAGAGCCATGGGGTCCTTGTGCATGAAAAAACCCTAAAATTTATGTTTCTGATTGTTGCGGGGCGTCACGGCGCCGGGAAGTTGGCGCCGCAGCGCCAAAGCCACTGGAAATTGTATGTGTGACAATGATGATGAGCTGCGGCGCCAGTCAATTTTTCTGGCTTGCCGATTCTGCGTTTCCGCTCTTCCCGTTTGCTTCTGATGCATTCGAATGGTCCCAAAATACGTACAAATGCCCCAAGATCCATGTATTAATGCTTCCTACAAATAAAACATAAAAACTACAAAATACATTAAATAATACAGAAACTAACAAAATAGTAAGCTAAGAAAGCAAGAATAAGTGGGTATAAACCACACTTATCAAACACCCTCAAACTTAAGATTTTGCTTGTCCCGAGCAAAAGACAAAATAAAAAAACTAAATAAATATAATTAAAAAATTAACTAGGCCACTTTCGTAGGGATCACGATTGCATTTAGCGTATGCAACAAGCCTTTAAACCCCTAGGCGGCCCTAGTGGATGAATTATAGCCTCGTGAGGACTTACAGCGATGATACCCACAAACGTCATTCACACACATGCAATCATGCAAAAATATAACAATAATAAAAAATCAAATAAAATAGTCCTCATAGTTATGTATATTATTGTCCTCAAAGAATGCTTATCAATGAAATCAGAGAACCTTCAAAGTACGCAATTGTGACTCAGATCCAAGTTCTTGAATAAATCATCTAAGCTAGACTCACAGTGTGTGTGTAAAGGTCTATTCACAGCTCGACCACTAAGTAAGCCAACTCAATGATTTTGTCTGAAAAATTGAGATCCGATGGGTCAAACTAACCTATATATCTCAAAAGTTTATTTGCATATTTTGTGCTAGTATGATGTGATTTTATTTTCTTCTTTTTCCTTTCTTTTTCTTTTTTTTTTCAATACACGTACCCTTTAAGGTAGCATTTCTCCTTATGGTGGTCATAACACTCGCCCATAGGTAGCTTAAAGTTTATCGGTTATAGATGGTTTACATCTTTCTTTTCAATTTTTTTCTTTTTCTTATCATACCATACATTATAACACTAGCAATTCGAAATAGACATCTAAGCAAACGGTCATTCATCGGTAAGCAATTTCTTCAACTAGTCACTT
>SKCR01004069.1:0-26761 GCA_019454045.1 Zanthoxylum bungeanum | reverse complement strand
CTCTTTTATGTTTATTTGGTAACTTATGAACCCTTAACCGAATGAAATGAAACAAAACAATATACACCTCACCCAATTGAGCCTTGGCTGAAAATTGGTAAGGAAATACAAATATCTAGATATTTTTTATTTCATTTAAAGTTTGCCTTATCAACTTGCAAATTTGATCATTACAACTTTAATGAAAAATTCAACAAGTCAACAAAAGCAACTCAAGTCATTTCCTAAAATATCAAGACTTAAGATATTTATATTTTTAATTAATTTAATTATTTAACAATTAAATAATTAAATAATTATTTAAATATAAAATTTTTAAATATATGTATAATATTTACTTTAAATATCCAAATACATATATATTTATGATATATGTCAAATATCACAATTTGACATTTAATTAATGTGTATTTAAAAAATCTATCATTAAGTACAAATACACAATAATTATGAAATGACTATTAGGTCCATTCGCATGTATTTTTCGTTAAACCTTTAAATGACTTATAAATAATCAGTATTATTCATAAAAGTTGCCGTAGTGCTCTACGAGTATATTTCACTAGTGAGACTCTCTAAATTCAATCATATTTGTCACGAAATCTAATTTTGTGTCCATAATTTATCACCCCATAAATTATGACGACTACAGATAAACTAGCTGAATCATACAGGTTCAGGTCATTGCATACGTATAATCCCTTTGTCACAGGTATCCTGATTATCCCAGAGATATAGATATAAACGTCAAATCTCTATAGGTATAATCCCGTCGACGTGTCTATTAGCAACCTCTAAATAACATTCGGAAGTCACTTTCGAAGTATACTATGGCCATAGATTTAACAGATTGCTAATCACATTTGGACTACCTATGCTCTGTATACAAAACTGACGGATCCTATATTGACACACACAGGATATCCTGAGGATCGGTCCACACCCAACGGACAGACGGAGGTCTGATCTAAATAGATCGGTGACATGACTGACATCTAAGTGTGGAGGATGTCTCATACATCCATAATGGTATCTCAAGTCGAAAGACCACTATGCTACTCTACTCGAGAAGATTCTTATTGACGTTGGTGTACCATCCATTAAGAATCTTCGGTGATTCATTCAGTATTTATCCACTATAAACACCTACATGTCTATGCGAGTCTCCCAAGACTCATGGTTCATTGGGATAAACCATCAGACCAAGTCACGATATACGACATGTACTGGTCTCAATGGATTTAACTAACCGACCCGTGTTAGTAAATCTTGACCATGAACTTTAATTGATAATATATTTCTAGTAGTGATATTTTCCAATGTCAATTACAAACCACTTTGTAACTGCGCACTACATTATTTATTATCGAGTCTTTGTCTAATATATACATATCACTAAATCAGATTTAGTTTCAATCTAATCGTAATTAGATCGAATACGTATATAAAAACAAGAGGTGCAACCACTAAGAAAATAATATTATGGAAAAAAGAGATTTCCGTATTCATGAATCAGACATAAATACGGTCCGGATTGGTGCTCTGAGCACCAACCCCCAACAATTTCTCCCACCTGCTTTAGTGCCAATCCAAGGTATCATAAACATATCTCAATGTGTATCGTATGCACATGGCCCTCAAGAGCTCACCTAGCACTCAAGAGATAGGCAACAAGAAGTAGGTCCGCTATGACATATTGAGTTTGTCCAACAAACCCAATTGTTTCCTTAGGATGCATCATTCATATTTTTTAGAACCTAAGTTATACATTAATATGACTCAGATGCCACATCAATATTGTGCTACAGCTACTGAGTTGTCCAAGTATTTTTGGATCGGATCATAAATACTATATAGACAACCACAAGCATAATGCCAATATGAAATCTTCTAATTTATAAGGTCACTATGCAACTTCAAAAGTCAATACTTCATAAGTTGCATCAAATTCCACTATAAAGCATAATCCTCTGTGACACTCTCACTACATCTTTTTTGACTTTTTATGACGTAGACTGTCTAACGTCATAATTAGTCTCAAAACTAATATGACCTAATGGTTGCAGACTGTATGCTCCATGAATTAGAAACTCATTCTTAATATCTCAAAGATCACAAAGAACGTGTTTCAAGATCCATCCTATGGTCTATAGGGTATCAAAATAACTCGTAACGGTTATGATTAAATCGATATCTTTAATCGTATATTTTAAAGTATTCATTATGTCATCATCACATGATACATAAGATTGATTAGACATTCTAATCAATATCTCTTTCGAAAAAGTAATCATCATTTACGAAAGATGAATACTATATATAAGACACACATTAACTGTCAAACAGTTATACTAACTGTCATACAGATAATCTTGTTGTGTCCTTTATTAGATCATATCTAATGCACAAATAATAGGATTATCTCACAAGTCTCTTAGTTTTATATCTTCTTTAAAACTTTATATGAAATATAACAGAGACTACTCCCACTGGTATCACAGAGTAAAGAAGACTTAGGTAAATATTTTACCTTATAAAACATCTTATTATTACCATAATAATGATAATATCGTTAGGATATATAACACTAGAAAGAAATTTGTATGCTCCCACTAACCCTTTTATCACAAATGTACTATTTATACTTTGATAAAATCAGACAATCTGACTAATATCAAAATTAGAGAACACGGATTTCCGGAAGGCTCACCCGAGTCTACAATAGGCTCTATAAGCTTGTATACCAAACTGCAATCTCAGCAGAACACAAACTCTATGGCCATTCCAGAATGTACTCTTCAAACAAAGAAATCACAACTGATCTCTTATCCGAAGAAGCCATTTAAAAACGCCACTTTGTATTCTTTAGCTAAAATAGACAATTTAATATCAACATTAACCAACAGATCTTAAATTGTTCAATCAGTGCGACTTAAGACAAGTTTCTTTAGAATCTACAATAGATTGTTGAGTATAACCTTTCCCATTGTCATACTGTAAAGGTCAAACATTTAATTAGCTCACATTGCTTTTGCTGCGCAAACCATTAGCACAATTTATGAACTATTCATAACGAAAGCTTAATCAAGTTCAAAACTTGATCGTAGTAAGCTATGAAAAATCTTAGATCTATGGTCCAATGGTAATTTCCGAAATCGATATCAAATATCGCTCCCACTATAAATTATAGGATAATTTTCTTCGATAAGAAAACAGTAGAACCATTAAGTATCAAATACTCGTAAATGATTCTAACATCATATTGGACTTATACGGAAGATGTCTAAGGGTCGTTTCATCTTATTAATTACGTAGTTCCAATTATAGTTTATCATTCTCACATTTGACTTCAATAAGTCAAGTCTTTTCTACAATAGTTAACATCAAATGTTACACACCAAGTAATAGAATAATTTTATTACTTATGATTGTAGGAAAGATATTCTATCAAATAGAATACAATATTCTATAAAATACAATAAATGACAAACTTTTACTTGTACCTTTAAGGTGTAAGACCTTTCAATTATATAACCATTATATAAAAGAAAGAACCAAATCTCAAACTTTTCAAGATTTGAATTTTCTACCTATACATATCATATATGCAACTGTAGAAACTAATAGAACATTAATTAAAATGATGAATTAGTGTTACTGGAGCATATCCCCAAGAGTATTGAAACTAATTCGGTAATACTCAATATCAAAATGAATCAAATAATATAAGATTCGATTACTCCCACTGAATAATTTCATCAAGATGGAATCGTGGAAGAATTATATTGAGTAAGAATCATATTCACTGAATAATCTTAGAACTAATTTCCATAAATTCATACATTTGATCATATCAAAGATCTTTAAACAATTCAAAGACATGTTATGAATTTCAAGGACAAAGTTTTCAAAATTTCAGATAGAATATCTTTGAACTAGTTAAAGATGTTCCATCTGCGTTTCATCAGAACAGATTGAAAGTTCTTGAATCTTTCAAGACGTTCAATATGTGTTCTTTCAGAAACACGTAACTAAGTTATGACAATTCATCAACTAAGTTACGAAATAAAGAAAACTACCTTAAGCAATTATTATTTATTAAACTACATACATCCAATGTATCAGTTAAATACATCTTATACTCCAATGACAATCATTGGTTAAGTGAGATTTAATCACATTCCCGAATACAATATTCATTAAATGGATAAATATATGTGGTGTGATCTCATATCAGACCATCATTTACCATACAGAATAAGCATCTAATGCTTAAGTGATGAAATCTCATAAAGCACTGTTCTAAATTATTTACTTAACTAAATATTTTCTTAATGTCTATCTTTTCATTAATGACACTACTAGTCGTCTTAAAATATGTAACAAATGTTTATATAAAACAAGTAACTATCCAATAGTCATAAGTTCTGATATCAAATATCAAAAAAATTATTAAACATTATTTTAAATAACTAGACGGGAGATCTGGTATCCAATACCTACAGTTATCGTATTGTGAGAATCAATATTCTCTATACACAACTATACACATCTCATTTCTTAAGCTTTATAATTTTCATTCAATTATTCACAACAATTGCAAATGATTGATTAGCAAAATGTGTCAGACACGTGACTTCTAGAAGTCGCTAAAGTCAAGAAACGTCATTATAAGATAAACAAATACCTAATGGGGTTTTCTTAATGCCAGTCAAGAATCTGGAGACAAGAACTTATTCGTGTCAATTCTTACTGCACAAGAAACTATTCTTTCTACAGAATAATATCCTAAAACGGATATCTATCTAGATTATCTATCATGACTTAGTAACTAAGACACTAACCTTCTTGATTTTTCAAAAAATCGGAACAACAGTTCCCGATGGTTTAGACTAATCTAACAATATCCTAGTCTAATAGTATCTAGAACTAATTCCAGAAAATTGCAACCATAAGTCAAGTCAGAAACAACATATTAAAAATATGTGAGCAGTGAATTAAAAGTTTAATTCTTTCTACTATAGAATAAGGAAAATAAACATGCGGCAATTTTCATAATATTACACACTACATAAGTTATGGAATATTTTAAACTTAGCAGTGTCTCCCTCTATTTTACGTAATATCGTAATCCCCAACGAAAATGAGAATTCAATAATTAAATCAAATTCCTTAATGGGAAGTGGACCCCATGAATATATTTCAGCTCGGAGCTGTGGCACAGTCTCGCCTACGTATATTCATCAGGTAGACAACTCATTGTCAATCACACTCATTGTGACTCCGATTTTGGTTCTGGCCGTTTCTCATTGTGACTGCTTTGGCAGCTTCACATGAGGCGTATCAAGGTTAAACTTGTCAATGATAAACTCAAGCTAATTGCGTAGCCTTGACAGCTTGGGCACGTTCAGGATTCTGCTTTCTCTTGAATTTATCTAGTATCTATTATGCATCCGGCAAAATAAATTTCTATCAGCTACACCCTCACAACAGTGGCACGGTCTCAGATGTAGTCACCGAAAAATATTCATAAACCGTATTGACAAGGCGAACCAAGAAACAAGTATCTCTATACTAGTTACTTTAAAACCTTATTAATTAGGGATTTTCCACAAAAGATGCTTTTACTTTATTTAATCAAATTAAATAAACACATGCATGCATCAAGTAAAGATTAAATTAAATAATGAATTTAAAAGGCTTAATCATATTAGGGTGACCAGAATTAGACTCGCTCTGATACCATTTTCTAGGGATTTTAAGGCGCAAATTCGGTAACGCAGCGGAATCGCGAAAAATCAAAATTTTCCGATTTCAAAATTTTTCTTGGATCAATTAAATAAACTTATTTATTTAATTACCCAATTATCAAATTCTGAAAAATTACACAAGAAATCAAATTTCTTGGTAATCACTTAATTACCCCACAACTTTGTAAATTGATCATTTTAGTCCTAAAATTGTCAAATACAATTTTGGATGATTCTAAATCATTTCTAAAATGATTTCCAACATATCCAACATGTGAAAATAAGATTGCAATAAAAATCCCCAATTTTTTGGTGATCTAACGCTTGATGTGACTTTAATAAAGTGACAACATGTCATATCACATCACTCAAAGTGACAAGTGATTTGACGATTGATGCGAGTAGTGATTTGACGCTTGATGTGACTTGCGTGCCGCGTTCGAATTCAAAATACGAATGCGCTCGCAATCACTCTCGGGCTCGGGTTCGCTAATTCCAAATTAACGAATTTTCCGTCGCGTCGTTATTAAATTATTACGCCTAGTGAAATCACTATTCACGTCGCTAACGAATTAATTCTAAATTAATTCGTTCGCCCGAATTAAAATCTAATTTTAATTCCGCGTCGAAATCCAATTTCTTATAATATATCATATATATTATTTTATCGATTAATTCAAAATTAATCGTTCTCTCTCTTTAATTAATATTTTATCCCAGATAAAATATCTCCGTGATTAATCCCAGATTAATTTTCTCTCTCTTCTAATTAATCCCAGATTAATTAAGTGTGAGTTATATGTCATCGGTGAATCTTCAGGAAGCGACCCATGAGATCTCCGGATATGTTGGCAGTAAATACGGTTGTCGGACTATCCGAACACGTAAGTACCTATTTACAAGACAAGGTTGGCTTCTAGCAAAGCGCCATGCCTACCCAATTCTCCAGAAATATTCTTACAGGAATATATAGATCTATATCAAGCGTAGTATACCGTAGTATTGTGTATATCGGCCCAGTATCGGATAGTCACGTGCTAGGGCTGGGGCTGGATAAGTGTCTGCCCCGTCCGAAGCACATGTCGGATGTCTGGTAACTAGTCTCTATAATCGGATATACATGACCTTGTCATAATATCCCGATGGCCGGCCAGCACTTAAGAGCACTAATACCGTATCCTGCGTGACATCATCTCCACTATGACTGAAGTGATACTTCTGTCTCGACATCACACCCAATACACTACGACTCTCTGATAAACCCAGAAGCGGCGTACGCAAAACCGGTTAAAGCCCTGTACCACAAAGACTAAAGTCTTCCGATTATCGCAAGTATTAGCGATGCAAGTCTCAGGTTAAGACTATACACACCTACCTTGATTTCGGCCTCCCATAGACACATAGTCATAATACCAATGGGATTCCGAGGGGTCTATCCAGAGCGAAGCTGTTTCCCGTACCATCGGTGAAACACAACCTCCTATCGCACTTGCATAAGTATCCAATACTTAAATATATGAGAACTATGCCGTTGTGCCCTCACAACGTGCACAAGTGCAATAGTAGCCTATTCCACATTATCGATGTCCTGTCTCGATAATACTCCGGCTAGGGATATTTAATGATTAATCCTTCGTGGACTGATACTGTCTCATATCATTCTCAATCCAGGAACTAATCATATGGACCTCTCTTCATTTATATATTTATGGTGATCTAATCAGAAATGATGAGAGTGCAATTTCCTTGTCACATAGTTAATTTGTACAAAAACACCGTGATCTGTACAAATAGTGACGCTATGGGTCATATTATCCAACATGAATCAGACATAAATACGGTCCGGATTGGCTCTCTGAGCACCAACCCCAATAATTTCTCCCACTTTCTCTAGTTCCAATCCACAGTATCATATACACATCTCAATGTGTATCGTATGCACATGGCCCTTAAGAGCTCACATAGCTCTCAAGAGATAGGCAACAAGAAGTAGGTCCGCTATGACATATTGAGTTTGTCCAACAAACCCAATTGTTTCCTTAGGCTGCATCATTCATATTTTGTAGAACCTAAGTTATACATTTATATGACTCAGATGCCACATCAATATTGTGCTACAGTTACTGAGTTATCCAAGTATTTGTGGATTGGATCCTAAATACTATGTAAACAACCGCAAGCATAATGCCAATGTGAAAACTTCCAATATATAAGGTTACTATGAAACTTCATAAGTTGCATCTAATTCCACTATAAAGCAGAATCCTCTGTGACACTCTCACTGCACCTTTTATGACTCTTCATGACGTAGACTGTCTAACATCATAATTAGTCTCAAAACTAATATGACCTAATGGTTACAGACTGTATGCTCCATTAATTAGAAACTTATTCTTAATATCTCAAAGATCGCAAAGAACGTGTTTCAAGATCCTGTTGGGGTTGGTGCTCAGAGCGCCGATTCCCGGTTGTATTTCTTTATGAATACTTTTGTAAAACATTATTATTATGAATAATATATGCAGTTTCTATAATATAATATATCTTTTAATATGGTAAAGACGTAATGACCTTAGAATGACTAGTCATGGTGCTGTTGCAAAAACGTCGCAACTGACATTGAGTAGCATCATGATGTTGTCATTCTCAGACAGTTCATGGTCAAGGTTTACACTACTTGGTCAGTATAGTAAACTCGTTGAGACCGGTACATGTCGTATACTTGAATATATGGTTCCAATGATTTCTCAATGAACCATAAGTCTTGGAGACTAGTATAGACGTATAGGTGTTTATAGCGGATAAACACTGAATGACTCAGCGAAGATTCTTAATGGATGATACACCAACGTCAATAAGAATCTTATAGGGTTGAGTAGCACTTGTGATTCTTAGACTTGAGATGCCACTGTGGGCACATGAGGCATCTTCTACACTTAGATGGCAGTCATGTCACCGATCTATTTAGATCAGACCTTCGCATGTTCGTTGGGTGTGGATAGATCCTCAGGGTGTCCTGTGTGTATCGAGATATGATCTGTCAGTTCTGTGTATCCCAGCATAGGTAGTCCATATGATTAGCAATTAGATAAAAACCATGGGCCCGTGGTAAAATTTAGAAGTTAGTTGTAAATGTTCTTTTTGAGATTACTAATAGAGACGTCGACGGGATAATCCCCATAGTAATTTGACGTTTACATCTATATCTCCGGGATATATCCAGATACCTATGATGGAGGAATTATACATTTTCCATGACCTCGAACTGTACGATTCAGTGAGTTTATCTGTGATCGTCAAAATTTACGGGTGAATAAATTATGGACACAAAATTGGATTTCGTGACGGATATACCTGAATCTAGAGAGTCTCACTAATGAAATATACTCCTAGACATTTATAAATAATATTTATTGTTTATAAAGTCGTTTAAAGGTTAAACGAAAATTACATGTGTAGAGACCCAATATTCATTCGTAATTTTTATGTATTTGCATTTAATGTTAGATTTTATCAAATACACATTAATTAATTGTCAAATTGAGATATTTGACTTATATAATAAATATATATGTATTTGATATTTAATGTAAATATAATACATATATTTAATATATTTGTATTTAAATAATTATTTAATTGTTAAATGATTAAATTAATTAAAGATACAAATATCCTAAAGTTGTGATATTTTGTTTAATGGCTTTAGTTGCCTTTGTTGAGTTGCTATAAAGTTATTAAAGTTGTAATGATTAAATATAACAAGTTGATAAATCTAATTAAATGAAATAAAAATTGAGAAAATATCTAGATATTTTCTATACCTAAAATTTGGCCAATGGCTATTATTTATGGTATATATTATTTTGTTTTCATTTAGGGTTTGATTAAGTCAAAAACCTTTACCAAAAACTCCATTAAAGAAAGAAAACGAAGCTTGAGACAAAGAAAAAGCTTGGATTTAAGTAAGTATTTCCAATCTTCCATTAGAGAGAAAAATGTTCCTCTTGTTGTGGGCTTCATCTTGTGATATTATTATGTTTTTCTATTCTTTATTCTTTGTATTTTTGGAGGATGGAAGTTTTGGAATGGGTTGAGCATGTATAAAGATCAAATAATGCTTCTAATATGTTAACAAGCATTATTTTGATGTTTTTAGAAACTTATTGCTAATCTAGAGTTATTGACCCACTCTTAAATGATCTAGATTTTTTCTATAGTTGTTTCATTGTGGTGAGGCTTTATTTTAATCGAAGAAACATGATTGAAGTGTTGGATTTAACCAATTTGGTCTAATTTGTCCAATTTGATGAAATTGAAAAATTAGGGTTTAAGATCACTTCCAAATTTAGGGGTTTTCATTTATGTTGTGTATTTAGATGTGTATATGATACATATAAAATTTTATGTTGATTGGATATCATCTTGATGTGTTTTGAACATGTAAAGTGCAAAATGCACATTATGCCACCCTTGGAGGCTCACGGCTTTGATGAAATTTTTGGGATTTTTTTTTGCAATTTGAATTTCAATGCGTAGGACATGTTAAATTCATATTTGTAAAGATTTAGAATCATCCATAATCGTTTCGAACAATTTCGGATTAAAATGAACAAAATACATTGTTTAAGGGTAATTCGGTTATTACATAAAAATATGATTTGTTGTGTAATATTTTATAATTTGATAATTGGGTAATTAAATAAATAATTTTATTTAATTAATCCTAGAAAAAGTTTTTAAATCGGAAAATTCTGATTTTCCACTGTTCCGCTGCGTTACCGGATTTCCGCTATAAAACCCCTTAAAATGGTATTAGAACGAGTCTGATTCTAGGCCCCCTAATATGATTAGCCCTTTAAATTCAATGTTTAATCATGTTTTCTTAACTTTATACATGCATGTTTTAATCTAATTTGATTAGATTTAAGGTGTATGACACTTAGCGGAAAATCTCTAATTAATAAGGTTTAAATGTAATTATGTATTTGATGCATGTTATGTGGTTCGTCTTGTCAATACGGTTTATGAATATTTCTCTGTGACTACATCCGAGACCGTGCCTTTTCTGTGAGGGTGTAGCCGATAGAGATTTATTTATACCGGATGTATATAAGATACTAGATAAATTCAAGCGAAAGCGGGATCCTGAACGTGCCCCACCTGTCAGGGTTACGCAAGTAACTTGAGTTTATCATTGACGAGTTTAACCTTGGTACGTCTCCTTGTGGGCCTGCCTTAGCAGTGAAAATGAGAAACGACCAGGACCGGAAATCAAAGAGTCACTAGTGAGTGATTGACAAATGAGTTGTGTACCTGATGAATATACGTAGGCGAGACCGTGCCTCTACTCTAAGCTGAAATATATTAACAGGATCCACTTTTCACTATTTGTTTTTAATTTAATTATTAAATCTTTGTATTATGTTTGGGGATTACAAGATTGCATGATTTAGTTGGAGGGGCATTTTTAGATTAAAAATCCATGATCTAGTTTATGCTTTTAATATTATATGAAACTGCTTTATTTCTGCTAACCGTTTTTTGTAATCAATATGATAGATTTGCGATGGCGGCACCATCCACTAATAAGTTTACGCGTATGCTTGATGCGAACAAACTCAAAGGCGCTGATAACTTCACCGATTGGGAATTGGATTTGAGGATTATCCTCGACTCCGAGAAGTTGGGATATGTTCTTGAGGGTCCACTGCCCCTTGCTGTGGCAGAGGATGCTACACCGGAAGAACACGAAGTCTTCCAAGCTTGGAAGGATGATGATTTAAAAGTTAAATCATACATCTTAAGTTCGCTTTCACCAGGGCTCAGAAACAATACTATGGCATGTCATATGCGTATAGTATGATAACTCGATTAAGACAATCGTTTGAGAACCAAGAACAAGTTGTTTTTCATAAGGTTGCAATGGAATTATTCCATGCGCGGTTGGATGAGGGGAAAGCTGTTAGCCTACATGTTCTTCAGATGATCGATTTGATCGATCAACTGAGGCAACATAATCTCACTCTGAATGACATTCTCGGTAGGAGTGTCATTCTTGATTCGCTCCCAGCTTCTTATCGCCAGTTCATGAACGGGATTTTCTGTACCTACTAAGAGCTGCATAGGATATTGCTCACAGAGGAAAAAGACCTCAAGAAAGGAGTACCGACTCACCCTCCAAGACCTACTTCACTTTCTGCTTCTTCCCAGACTTGGTCAAAGGGAAAGAATAAGAAAGGGAATAAGAAGAAGGGTCTCGGTCCTCTACCACAGGCAAAGACAGCAAAGCCCAAGAGGGCTTCTGAAGACAATGCCATCACTGCAGCAAAGTCGGGCACTGGAAAAGGAACTTTCCTGACTACATTTCCCAGCTGAGGAGGGAGAGAGCATCGACATCAGGTACATTTATTTTTCCAGTTATTGATATATCTTTGGCTTCTGAAGCTGTTACATCCACCTGGATTTTAGATTCTGCTTGTCCCATTCATATTTGCGATCACAACAAACCTAGTGATCCAATGTATTAATAATGTAGTTTAATTTAATTCAAGAATTCGTACTTTAAGTACTTATTCGCAAAACGAGTTTGACTCGAGCAAAAAATCAAATCGTTGTTTGAACATTGAATGATCACTAATTATCAGATTAATTAATTGGATTAGATTGATTGATAACATGCTTGTATGAATACATGGTTGCGATGCATGAATAATGTATATCGGATGGATATTAGATGGGTGGGGCAATTTTAGAAATTGTTGTAATAAATTTGATTATTAAATTGGACCTGCGTGTCCAGCCTTATCACCTCTACACTCTTTGTATTCTCTTCTCACCTATTCCCCTCAATGTAAATGAGGTTTCTTTAGAAGTGTAGTGTAACGGGTAGAAGTAAATACATGTGCTAGCTTTGGAGAATGAGAGATTTGATCTAGGATCAATGTAAAGTATCCATCCGCATATCATTATTATTTTATTTCATATGTGCTTTATTATGTGTTTAGAATGCATGTTTAAGGCTGTATGATGATGAGACCTTAACAAAGATAATAAATTGGTAGCCAATTGCACGCGGAAAAACCCTCACTCAATATCAAGTGTTTTTCCTTCCATTGAGTGATTCTTACTCAAGATCCGAGATTGGCATTGGGTTGTTGGCCAAAGTCAAGCCCTTTGTCCGTCGAAGATGTGTTTAAATCACGAAGGCTTTGTTCCATATCGGTGTCTTGTCCAAGTTGTGGTTTGTTAGCCAAAGTCAAGACCACTTCTTGTCACTCGACATTGATTATGAAGCTTTCCATGGTCAATGGGTCGCGCTTGACTGGGATCACTAGGTTTGTTGTGCCAAAGCCAAGGCTTAGTTGATTTAGAGGAAAAAGTTTAGGTAATACATTGGATGTATTGGCATATATAAGATATATGTTTAGGATTTGGATATCCGCCTACTAGATCTAGGAATTGGATGGGATCCAATTGATCTTCGAGATCTACCTAGTTAATTATCATACAATTTGTTGGCCAAAGTCAAGATTGTGTGATATTTAACGGGATCCTAGCCCACTAGGAAACACGGTTTCCCGAGTACTCGACATAGGGTTAGAGGCTCGCCGAAAAATAGTGGGAGGCAAGAATTGAATTTGCAATACTGGTTCAATTACTCGCCATACGCGCTCATTCAAATTATTTCGTCGTTAGATTAAATGTTAGTTGGACTAATATTTAAATTGTTGTTTTAATAAACAGTTGGACTGTATTATAGTTGATTATATATAATTGGATTATATTAATCAATATATTTGAATTAATTAATTTCAGTTTACTGTTGATTTTATAATTGGATTATTGTAATCAATGTAATTGAGGTTAATTAATTTAGATTATATTTGATTATATAGTTGGACTATTATAATCATTATAATAAATAGTACCACAAATCGTTGCTTAAATAGTTGGACTATTAGAATCAAGATAAAATTGAAAGATTGACATTTAAAACATAATCCTGGGGAAAATGTGTTTAAATGATTTAATTTTCAAATTGGGAATTATTTCAGGATGGTCCTGGAATAATAAGAAGTTACTTTATTTGATAAAATAACATATTAGGCCTAAGCCTAGAGTTAAGCAAATAAGTGGAGCATGATATTTGGAATATTCATGTAATGATAACTTTAGTGCTTAATCCACTATACTTGTTATATAGACTCCTTAATTTCTGAATCAGAACCAAGGATTAGATCCTTAAATAATGATAATGAAATTGAAGGATTTTCATAAATCTATACTTAGATTTTAGAAGTGCTAGAATTGCAATAAATAATTCTTGGAGAATTAATGAATATTCTCAAGGAGACAAAGTTAAACTTTGCAATTAGGCAAGTAGCGCAAGGCGCACCTTACTTCGATATTCTAGAAACCCGAGGCTTGGCCAAAGGCTACCGGAATATTGAAAATGGCAAAGGGAAAATCTTTATTATCTTCTAGGAAGATAAAATGACATATCCAAAGAAGGAATTGAAGACCAGCAAGGCTCTGACTTCAAATATGTTTGTCATAAATATGTTCACAACTAGTATTAAAATTAGATGTGAATAACATAATTTATATTTTGAATATAAATAATATCTCAAATATATAACATGACAAATAAATAGCTCAAACTGATTTGATCAGTTAAGAAACTAATTGTGGCATAGTTGTCAGGGACACTACTAAACAAGAATCGTATATCCGCACTTTTGAAGAGCGGGTACCGGGACTGATTTGATTCCATTCAAATAAAGTCTACGAGTCTAGTCTATTTGGGCAAAGTGCCTAAAACACTATTTACTTGGTAAAAGTGTAAATGCCACCGATCTGTTAGCCTTACTTCATAGTGAAGCAAGTGGGCCCATGTCTAGCTAGGCTAGATATGGATATGAATATTTCGTGACCTATACGGATGTGGCATCGCGTATGATTCTGTGTTTCTATTGAAACACAAATCAGAAACTTTCACAGTTTCGACACGAAATAGACAAACAGATCGGCTAAAGTATGAAACCGTCACGGTAAGACCGTAATGGAAAATACTTAAGCAATAAGTTTCTAGTATACTTGAAAGAGTATAACATTCTTTCAAATGAAGACTCCTCCTGGAACACGTCAGTTTGACGGTGTGTCCGAACGGATTAACCGAAATTTGTTAGACATGATAAGGTTAATCACGAGTCGCTTTGAGCTACCATTTCCTTCAACGGATAAGCATTAAACAGTGCAAGAACTTATTTTGAATAAGGTTCCATAATAATCTGTTTGATAGATATCATATTAGATATGAACGGGAAAAAAACCGGGTTTCTCATTCCTGATAATTTGGGTATGCTAGGCATATGTTTGGATGATACCAAACTAAAACCCAAATAGGATAAGTGCCAATTGTAGGTCATCCTAGGGATACCATAAGTATTGTACTTATACACCTCACAAGAGAACAATTAGAATGTTGCTTACCATGCGGTTTTTTCCTAAGAGGAATACCGATATGCAGTGGTAAGTGAGAGGATAGTATAACTCGATGAAAATCGGAGTAATACTGTTCAAGGCACCGAATCTTAATGGAACATGAATAGTTCATCAAAGATGAGACTATTACCATTAATCTTCGAATACACAAGAACCGCGTAGGTCGGATAAAGAGTCAGAAAACAACCAGGGGTATGGGTTCTGATCGTACCTCATAAAGATGTCTATCTTATTGAGGAATACCAACTGACTACGTATAAGGAAGTGATACAAGGTATCAACTCCCTAATTATGGAAAAGTGCCATATAATCCGAAATGGATTCCATGTATATCAACCAGTTTGGATACTAGTTGATGTACCACAAGGCATTGTGTCTATTGGTACTTAAAAGTCTTCTAGGAAGACATACATGGATGGCAACATACCAACATATAAAGCTAGGCTTTAACGGAAAGGTATCGTTATCAACATTGTGTTGATTACGATTCAACCTTTTACCTGTTGCCACGATAAATCCATTTAGATAATGCTTGTTATTCGATCCATGATTGGATTGAAGCAAGCATTAGGTTCTTGGAATTATCGTTTTGATATAATCATAATGGTGTATGATTTAATTCAAAACGAAAATGATTCTTGTGTAAATAAGAGGGTTAGTGGGAGCGCACTGACAGTGGTTGTCCTATAAAAATAATGATAATACGTCATTTCTTGGAAATGATATTCCCATAAAATAAATATCGGCGAAAGCTTAGCTTTCGAAATACTCTCCATGGAACCGTACATTGAAAAATGTACAAGACCTGGTGTATCATACGCTTTGAGCATATGGATTCACAAACAGGCTAATCCGAGTGATAGTCACTGGATTGATGTTAAGAACATCCGTTAGTATCTTAGAGAACTAAGGATGCTGTCTTAGTCTATGGAGAAGGAGAACTTGAAGTGACTGGGGTCACTGTAGCAAGTTTCCAATAACTGAAAAAGATGACTAAAAGTCGCAAACGGTACTATACAGTTTGAATAACGGTACAGTGAGCTGGAAATCTTCCAAGCAAGATACTGTTAAGAAATAAACAACAAATGCGGGTTAATTGCAGCAGCTGAAGTAGCAATAGAAGCCATCTGGGTCAATAACAAATCTAATTAGATTAGATATAGTTCTGTTAGCGGCTGAGCTAGGCGTCAGCACAGGCTAAAGAATTAACGGTCTCATCAACGATCCAGATATATACTTCACTATTCATCTGATTCGTTCGGATCATACATCGTGGCGATGTGATGATCGAATAAATCGCATCAGACGATAATCATGAAAATCCACTGACGAAAGCATTTTCTCAGCTATTTGAGCCAATCGTACATAGTTCGGGTGTAAGACACTCGAGTGACTGGCTATAGGCCAAGTGGGAGATTGTTAGACAATTATGACCCATAGCGTCACTATTTGTACAGATCACGGTGTTGTTGTACAAATTAACTATGTGAAAAAGGAGATTGCACTCTTATCATTTGTGATTAGATCACCTAGATATATAAATGATGAGAGGTCCCTATGATTTGTTCCTAGACAGAGAATGATATGAGACAGTATCAGTCCACGAAGGATAAATCATTAAATATCCCTAGTCAGAGTATTATCGAGATTGGACATCGATAATACGTAAAAGACTAGTATTGCACTTGTGCACGTTTGTGAGGGCACAACGGCATAGTTCTCATTTATTTGGGTATTGGATACTCATGCAAGTGTAATATGAGGTTGTGTTTTACTGATGGTACGGGAAACAGCTTCGCTCTGGATAGACCCCCGCGGAATCCCATTGGTAGTATGACTATGTGTCTATGGGAGTCTGCAATCAGAGTAGGTGTATTTAGTCTTAACCTGAGACTTGCACCGCTAATACATTCGACAATCAATATACTTTAGTTGAGGTCGTCTAGGGCTTTAACAGGTTCTGTGTACGCCGATACTGGGTATATTGGGAATCGTAGTGTGTTGGGTGTGATGTCAAGACGGAAGTATCACTCCAGTCATAGTGGAGATGATGGTCCCGTAGGATACGGAACTCTTCTCTTAAATGCTCGAGCTATCGGGATATTATGACTAGGTCATGTATATCCGATTATAGAGACTAGTTACCAGACATCCAATATGTGCTTCGTACGGGGCAGACACAATTCCAACCCCAGGCCTTGCACGTGACCATCCGATACTGGACAGAAATACGCAATACTTCGGTATACTACGCTTGATATAGATCACATATTCCTATAAGGATATTTCGGAGAATGGGTAGGCATGGCGCTTTGCTAGAAGCCAACCTTGTCTTGTAAATCGGTATAAACATAGTACTTGGTATGTACGTATTCGGATAGTCCGATAACTGTATTTACTGCCAACATATCGGGGATCTCATGGGTCGCTTCCCAAAGATTCACCGATGATGTATGACTCGCACTTTGATTAATCTGGGATTAATTAGAAGAGAGAAAGAGAATTAATCTGGGATTAATTCGATGAGAGAGAAAATTAATCTGAGATTAATACGGAGATATTTTATCTGGGATAAAATATCGTTTAAAGAGAGAGAACTATTAATTTTGAATTAATCGGGTAAATTAATATATTCGATATATTAATCGAATTAGATTTCGACGCGGAATTGAAATTGGATTTTAATTCGGGCGTACGAATTAATTTAGAATTAATTCGTTAGCGACGTGAATAGTGAATTCGCTAGGCGTAATCATTTAATTACGATGCGACGGAAAATTCGTTAATTTGGAATACGGCGAATCCGAGCCCGAGAGTGATTGCGAAGAGCGCATTCGTATTTCGAATTGAGGCGGATGCAAGTACATCAAGCGTCAAATCACTATCGCATCAATTGTCAAATCACTTGTCACTTTGAGTGCTTGTGACATGACATTTGTTGTCACTTTTACAAAGTGAACTGGTTGTGAGTGAATAGTGATGTGAGTGTTAGACATTATGTCCCATAGCGTCACTGTTTGTAAATGATATTGTATTATTGTACAAAATTAACTATGTGATAATGAAATTGCCTTTTGCCGTTTTGTAATATTATTTACTTTGATATATAAATGGCGAAAGTCCATATGATTAATACCGGATTGAGATGATATGAGACAGTATCAATCCATAAAGGTTTAATCATTAAATATCCCTAGTCGGAGTTATCGAGATCGGACATCGATAATGCGGAATAGACTAGTATTGCGCTTGTGCACGTTGTGAGGGCACAACGGCATAGTTCTCATATATTTAAGTATTGGATACTTATGCAAGTGCGATAGGAGGTTGTGTTTTACCGATGGTACGGAAAACAGCTTCGCTCTGGATAGACCCCGCGGAATCCCATTGGTAGTATGTCTGCGTGTCTATGGGAGGCCGCATCAGGGTAGGTGTATATGGTCTTAACCTGAGACTTACATCGCTAGTACTTGCGACAATCGGTAAACTTTGGTTTTGGTGGTTGGGGACCTTAACCGGTTCTGTGTACACCTCTTCTGGGTTTATCGAGAATCGTAGTGTACTGGATGTGATGTCGAGATGGAAGTATCACTTCAGACATATGGAGGTGATGATCACGCAGGACACAGAACTAGTACTCTATAAAAGGTTGCAACCGTCGGGACAATATGACCAGGTCAGGATTGTCCGATTTAAAGAGACTGGTTGCTTGATGTCCGATATATGTTTCGTACGGGGCAGACACATCTCCAGCCCCAGGCCTAACATGTGATCATCCGATACTGGATCGATGTACGCAATACTACGGTATACTACGCTTGATATAGATCTAATATTCCAGTAAGAATATTTCTGGAGAATTGGGTAGGCATGGCGCTTTGCTAGAAGCCAACCTTGTCTTGTGAATCGGTAAGAACGTAGTACGAGGTACGTACGTGTTCGGATTATCCGACGACCGTATTTACTGCCAAATATCCGGAGATCTCTTGGGTCGCTTCCTGAAGATTCACCTATGATATTTGATTCGGACTTAATTAATCTTGGATTAATTGCGGAGAAACTTTATCTTGGATAAAGTGCCTTTTAGAGAGAGAACGATTAATTTAGAATTAATCGATAAAATTATTATATTCGATATAATAATCGAAATTCGATTTCGACGCGAAATTAAAATTAGATTTTAATTCGGGCATACGAGTTAATTTAGAATTAATTCGTTAGCGACGTAAATAATAATTTCGCCAGGCGCAATTATTTATTTAAATTCGATTTAATTAACGTCGCGACGTAAGTTCGGTATTTCGGAAATATCGAACCCGAACGCGTGAGTGCACGTGGGCCCACTTTCATTTGGAAACGTGTGGGGCCCACATGACACATGTCATTATATGCATTATTTAATTGTTAATGCATTGCATGGTGATAGTGTACATACACTCAATGTTTTGCATGGAGTTTGAGTGTTTGACACTCTAAGCCATTGCATGGTTTGTGTCATAAGTTTATTATTAATTTAATAAATATTATGGCATAAATATAAATTGATTTTGGTAACAAAATTGATTACACAACTCTCTCTCTCTCTCAAATGCCGAAACCTGAAACAGTTTTGGGCTCTCCATTTCTTCATTTTTTGTTGCAAAAACTTGAAGAAATTGTGGTTGTTTGGAACATATATTCACACACAAGGCTAGCACCTTCAAGGGATCAAAAGAGGTGATAGGGAAACCATCAAAGAGCTTGGAATACACAAAGCTTGGAGCTTTCCACCTCTTCTCATCTTGGCCGAATCATCCAACCTTGGAGCTTCCATTTTGGTTTGATTTTCTTCATCACTAAAGCATTGTAAGTATGATTCCGCCATACTTCATCTTTTAATATATATTCATTGTTGTATTTCAAATGCTTAATCTTTCCTTGGGACATATTATAGAAACCAACAATGGTATCTTGAGCTAGGTTTAAGCATGAAATACTATTAGGTTAAAATTTGGGTAAAATTGATTGAAGCATGTTCTTGTGAAATTTGATGAATGAGTATGCTTATATTTATGTAATTGACATATATGGAATCAATTTATGAAAAATGCATTGGATGATTTTTTCCCCAAATTTATGCCTTGGCCGAATGTGTGTCTACATTGGATGTATTGGAATTTTTTGTGTTTAAGATCATTGGATGACTTAGAACGTATACGGGACGTAGATTAGTAATTCAATCGGATTGAAAAACAAATCGACACAAAAAACTCACCTTGGCCGAATACACATGGACATGAAAAAGGAGTTGATTTTTGTTAAAATTAATGTTGGACATTTATTTTGAAAAATAGATGATTAATAAATTAAATGGGTATTTTTGAAATATTTGGTTTAATATATTAATCTTGGTTTTACACTTTAATTAATTGGACTTTAATGTTTGGAATATTAAAATTTAATTAATGGGCTTAATTGGTGAATTGGGCTTTTAATATTGTATTTGGGCATAATGGGCTTGGTTGGACCAAGTAGATTTGGGCCAAAAGGATTGGATCCAATTTGGGCCTAAATCACTCCATTAAGTCCAAATATAATATAATGGGCTTTAATAATTTAATTGGGCCTTATGGGCTTAAAATTGGTTTTATGGCATTTAAGGGTGATTCCTTATTTGGGCTTGGTAATTGGGTTTGACCCACATTGACCAAAGCCCAAGCCTTAATAAATCAATTGAAAGCCCATTTGACTTGAATTAAATTAAACATTGGATGTTAGTTGGGCTTTGAGACCCAATAGAATTAGATTTAGAATCTAAGTCTTTAAAGCACATTAAAAGTGTAAACATTTAATTTGGAATTAAATAATTGAATTAGTATTGAATACGAATTAAATTAGATTTAAAAGTAGTTCGATATAATTCGCGAATTCGTACCTTATGTACTTATTCTCAATCGAGTTGGACTCGCGCAAAATCAAACCGTTGTTTGAACATTGGATGATCACTTAAACAAAGACTAATTAATTGGATTAGATTGGTTGTAAAAGCATGTCTTGTTTGAATATATATGTATGTGATGAATGAATAGTGTATATCGGATGGATATTAGAAGGGAAAGGGTAATTTTAGAAATTATTGTAAATTTGGAATTTATAAATTGGACCTGCGTGTCCAGCCTTATCTCTTTATCTCTTTGTATTCTCTTCTCACCTAATTCCCCTCAATGTAAATGAGGTTTCTCTTATTGTATTATGTAATTGGGTAGAAGTAGAATAGTGCTAGCGGGGAGAGGAGGGAGAGGAAGGAGTGATTTGTTCTAGGAACAAGTTGTTTATATATCCATCCGCATATCACTATTAATTTACTTTACGCGCTTTATGATGTTTTAGAAGCATGCTTAAGGGTGTATGATGATGAGACCTAACAAAGATAAATAAATTGGTTGCCAATTACGCGAAAATCCCTCAATTATATTAAGCAAATATCCTTCCATTGAATGGTTCTTGTTCAAGATCCGAAGTTGGCATTGGTTTGTTTTTGACCAAAGTCAAGACCTTTGTCAATCAAGGATGTACTTGAATCATGAGAGTTTTGTTGCATATCGGTGTCTTGTCCAAATCGTGATTTTTATTGGCCAAAGTCAAGATCACTTTTTGTCCAATGACATTGATTACGAAACTTTCCTCGTCAATGGGTCCCGCTTAACTGGAATCATTAGGTTTGTTTTTGGCCAAAGCCAAGGCCTAGATGATTCGGAGGATAGGGTTAGGAAAATGTAATGGATACATTGACATTATACATATGTTTCGGACTTGGATGTCCACCTAACCGGATCTAGGAATTGGATGAGATCCAATTGATCATGGAGATCTACCTAAGTTAAATAGCATACAATTTTTATTGGCCAAAGTCAAGGTTGTGTGTTATTTAACGGGATCCTAGCCCACTAGGAAATTCGATTTCCCGAGTTCTCTACAGAGGGTTAGAAACTTGAAGAAAATAGTGGGAGGCTATTATTGAATTTGCAATTTCGTTCAGATACTTAGCCTTACGCGTCTTTCAAAATTATTTCGTCAATATTTTAATAATTAGTTGGACTAATATATTGTTATTTTACTTGTAACAGTTTGACTGTACCCATAACATCGTTGACTTTATAGTTGGACTATAGTTGTCAAGATGACTGGCAAAGGTAATATCCGCGACATAATCATGGGCGATAATGTCTTCAAAGGGACAAACTTTGCCGACTGGGAAATGAACCTCAAGATAGTGCTTGGGGCTGAGAGGGTACTGTATACTATTCAGAGACCTCTCCCGCCTAAACCCACTGAGCCACTGGAGCTAGAGTTATGGAAGACTCATAGTGACGATTGTGACCAAGCTCAGTCAGTTATGCTAGCTGCAATGACCCAGCATTTCAGACGCCAGAGTACAGGGACTTGGATCCCTATAACATGATGGCAAGATTGCGTGATCTCCACCGCACCAACAAGCGGATGGAGAGGTACGAGCTAGTAAGGAAACTCTTCCGCTCCGGATGACAGACGGCGCATCAGTTGAGGTCCACGGGACTCAAATGATCGCTAACATAGATGAGTTAGCCAAGATGGGCATTGTCTTGGAGGCAGAGCTGACGATTGATATGCTATTACAATCGCTACCCGATACTTGGAAACAAATCATCATCAACTATAAGTTGATGGATACTGACGACACTCTTGGAGAGTTGTTGTCCGTGCTGAAGGAGTCCGAAAGGGAACTCCTAAAGGGGAGCAAGCGCGAGGCGCATTTTGCATCGACCTCTCATGCGCCAAGGGCTGGGCCCAAGGCAATTGGAGGTGCGAGGAAGAAGAAGTTCAAGAACAAGGGCAAAGGCAAGTTGACAGTGGCTTCTAGGAAGCCAAAGGACAAATCTCGCGACATCTGCCTCAACTGCGGCAAGAGGGGTCACTGGAAACGTGACTGCCGAATGGGCAAAGGGCAGAGGGAGGATATCAAGGATGGCAAGGCTATCGCCTCTGGTATGTTTGTTATTGAGATAAATATGAATACTTCTAGTTTTAAAAATTGGATTTTTGATTCTGGTTGTGGTGCTCATATTTGTACTGATGTGCAGGATCTGCAGGATAGCAGGGTGCTGGCATCGGGGGAGATGGATCTACGGGTCGGAAACGAAACACCAGTTGCTGTTTTGGCCGTAGGGACTTTTGTTTTAGAACTGCCCTCAGGGCATGTACTTAAACTTTTGAACTGTTATTTTGTACCTAGTTTAACTAGGAATATTATATCTGTATCCTTGTTAACCCAGCAGGGTTACACTTTTGTATTTAGAAACACTGGGTGTTATTTATATAAAAATGATGCAGAAATTTGCACAGCTGTTGCAAATAACGGTCTTTATATTTTGAATATAAATGAATCTCCTAAAATGACAAACAAAAGGCTCAAAAGGAGTAATCTAAAAGATGAAGCTTATATGTGGCATTGTCGTCTAGGACACATCAACAAGACTCGCATATCCACACTTTCGAAGAGTGGGTACTTGGACGAATTTGATCCCAATTCATATGACGTCTGCGAATCTTGTCTTTTAGGCAAAATGCCTAAATCACCTTTTAGCGGTAAAGGTGAACGTGCCACAGAACTGTTGGCTCTCGTTCATACTGACGTATGCGGGCCCATGTCTAGCCAGGCTAGAGGTGGATTTCACTACTTCGTAACCTTTACAGATGATGCATCTCGTTACGGTTATGTGTATCTTATGAGACACAAGTCGGAAACTTTTGAGAAATTCAAAGAGTTTCGACACGAAGTGGAGAAACAAACAGGGAAGAGTATTAAGACATTACGGTCAGACCGTGGTGGCGAATACTTAAGTTATGAGTTTCAAGATTACTTGAAAGAATATGGTATTCTTTCACAGTGGACTCCTCCTGGAACACCGCAATTAAACGGTGTGTCCGAACGGAGAAACCGCACCTTGTTGGACATGGTAAGGTCAATGATGAGTCGCACTGAGCTACCAATATCCTTCTGGGGATACGCATTAAACAGTGCTATACTTATTTTGAATAAGGTACCGTCGAAGTCTGTTGAACAGACCCCATATGAGATATGGACAGGAAGGAAACCAGGTTTCTCTTTCCTGAAGATTTGGGGATGCTGGGCATATGTTAAACGTTTGGAAGGTACCAAACTTGAACCCAAATCTGATAAATGCCTTTTCGTAGGATATCCTAGGGAAACCAAAGGATATTACTTCTATCACCCACAAGAGAACAAAGTATTTGTTGCTCTACAAGCATTTTTCCTTGAAAAGGATTTTATAAATGCAGTGGTAAGTGGGAGGAAAGTAGAACTCGATGAAGATCGTAGTGATACTGTTCCTGGCAATGAATCAACGACGGAACAAGAACAGACCGTCCGGGATGAGTCTGTACCACAAACTTCACATACACAAGGACCGCGTAGGTCGGAGAGAGTCAGAACAGTACCTGAGAGGTATGGGTTCCTGATCTCACCTCATGTAGATATTAATCTTATTGAGGATAATGAGCCGGCTCGGCTACGTATGAGGAAGCGATACAAATATCGATTCCGCTTTATGGCAAGAAGCCATGAAGTCCGAGATGGATTCCATGTACGCCAACCAAGTTTGGACACTGGTTGATGCACCAGAAGGCGTAAAGCCTATTGGATGCAGATGGATCTTCAAGAAGAAGACCGACATGGATGGCAACGTACAAACGTACAAAGCTAGGCTTGTAGCGAAGGGGTATCGTCAACAATATGGTATTGATTATGACGGAACCTTCTCACCCGTTGCCATGATTAAATCCATTCGGATAATGCTTGCAATAGCTGCATATTTCGACTTCGAGATATGGCAGATGGACGTTAAAACCGCTTTCCTTAACGGAAACCTTTTGGAGGATGTTTATATGCAACAGCCTGACGGTTTTATCGTACCTAGACTTGCAAACAAGGTTTGTAAGTTAAATCGATCCATTTATGGATTGAAGCAAGCATCACGGTCATGGAATCAGCGTTTTGATGAGATCATAAAAGAATATGATTTCGTGCAAAACGCAGATGACCCTTGTGTATACAAGAAGGTTAGTGGGAGAGCGCACTTACTTTTATTGTCCTTTATGTCGACGACGTATTGCTTATAGGCAATGACATTCCCATGCTAACGTCGGTGGTGAAAGCTTGGCTTTCATTAAAATTCTCCATGAAAGATCTGGGAGAAGCAGCCTTTATTCTTGGAATAAAGATCTACCGGGATAGATCTAGAAAGCTGCTTGGACTCTCTCCAGAGTACCTACATTGATAAAGTGTTGAAGCGATTCAACATGGAACAATCCAAGAGGGGATTGGTTCCAATGGTACGTGGTACCTCTCTGTCTAAGGACATGTGTCCTAAGACTCAGGAAGAGAGAGACAACATGAGTCGGATACCGTTCGCCTCTGCAGTCGGATCGATCATGTATGCCATGATATGTACACGACCTGATGTCTCATATGCTTTGAGCATGTGCAGTCGCTATCAGGCCGATCCAGGGGAAGTGTTTCCATGTGTAGGTAAAAATCTAGGTCCCAAGATCAAACAAGACATGAAAACAATACGTGAATACACAAACGAAGATAGTGGAATACTTACATTGGTTGGTTGAGTCGATATGAAGACGAATGAAGCCAAAAAACGCACTGCCATGGACGCCCACTGCATGCAGTCCACTGCCTTCTGTCTTCTATTTTTGAGCTGCGAAATGGAGCTCCTAACTTCGTCGGACGGATCCCGGCTCATGGTCGAACCTCCCTACCACCTTCGCAAGACTTTAAGTGTGCTAGCACTTGAATTTTCACCATGAAAACCCACTCTTGCTTCCTAAAACACGGCATTTCTGGTTCAAAACCAATCCATATTTTTCTGTTTTGTGCGTGAGAGAAGAGAAAAGAAAATGGAGAGATGAAATGTGTTGACTTTATAAAATGTAAAGCAAAAATTGATTATATTTTCCAAGAATAAAATAATCAATTATCATTTAACTTATCAAATAAAATCAATGGAATATTGGAGCCAAAACCAAAAGTATTTCCTCCAAAATGCTTTTTCACTTTATGTCAACTCCATCATTATTCATATCACCTTTATTAAAGTGACATGATGTCAAGTCACATCACTCAAAGTGACAAGTGATTTGACGCTTGATGCGACCGATTGATTTGACGCTTGATGCGACATGCGTCGCCGCACTCGCATTCGAAATACGAATGCCCTCGCAATCACACTCGGGCTCGGGTTCGTTATTTCCAAATTAATGATTTTTCCGTCGCGTCGTATAAATTAAATGATTACGCCTTAGCGAATTCACTATTCACATCGCTAACTGACATTAATTCTACATTAATTCGTTCGCCCGAATTAAAATCTAATTTTAATTCCGCGTTCGAAATCTAATTTCATTTAATATATCGTATATATTAATTTAATCGATTAATTCCAAATAATCATTAT
>SKCR01004068.1:0-26780 GCA_019454045.1 Zanthoxylum bungeanum | reverse complement strand
GTCAAATCAGTCCTAGTACCCACTCTTCAAAAGTGTGGATATACGAGTCTCGTTTAATTGTGTCCTAGACAACAATGCCACAAATAAGTCTCTATTGATCAAATCAATTTGAGCTATTTATTTGTAATTTTAATGTTTGAGATTTTATTATATTCAAAATATAAATTCTGTCATTTACATCTAATGTATTTATCTCAGTATCATCTTTATATAATAAAACACTTAGTGTTCTATAATATAAAGGTTTATCCACAATGGATTAAACACTGATATATAGATAATGTCTCTAGTCAAACTAGTTACATTATAACAGTTCCTAATTTAAGTACACACCCAAAGGGTAGTTCCTAAACTTAGGTATCTACGGTCGAAACAGCGACTTTCGTCCCGTTTCCGATTCGCAGAGAAATCTCGGCTTGAAGTCAGTATCAGCTCATAGCGGATTCTGAACATCAATACATATATTTTATGTACCACACTAAGTTATTAAAATCCAATTTCAATACTAGTAGTGAACATAACTTTGACAAATATTTTTAAAGTTAGAGCCTCGCCCTTTCTTTAATTCCTTCGTGTCTTCCATATCCAAATGGTAGTCACTTTGGGATATGTCAATTATCATTTCAATATTTCACAAACCTTTGGCCAAGCCTTGGGTTTCGGAATATCGAAATGATGTGCACCTTGTGCAACTCGCCCAATTGCAAACTTTGACTTCTCTCCACTAGAATAGTCAATCAACTCTCTAAGAATTATTAATTGCATTTTAATACATTAAATCTAAAGATAGATTTATGATAAGTATATAAATTAAGCACTAAAGTCATCATCACATAAATCTTCCAAAGATTTTATGCTCTACTTACTTGCTTAATTATGGGCCTAGATATAACAAGTTATTTTATCCAATAAAGTAACCTATTATTAATTCCCAATGAAAATTAAATCATTTAAAACATTTAATCCAATGATTATATATTCTAAATATTCAAGTTTTCAATTCTTTCTTGATTTCAATAGTCCAACTATTTAATCAATTAATAAGGTACTATTTATTATAATGATTACAATAATCCAATTATTTAATCAACTATAATTTTAATATTGATTACTATAATCTAATTATAAAATCAACTATCATTTTAATTCAATTATATTGATTACTATAATCCAATTATAAAATCAACTATATATTGAATGAGTTTGTATATAGTCCAACTATATATATTTTTAAAACAACATAAAATATTAGTCCAACTAATACTTTTGATTAATATGACGAGTAAAATAGATGAGCGCGTTTAGCGAGTATTCGAACGAATGTTGCAAATTCAATACTTGCCTCCCACTATTTTTCGTCGAGCCTCTAACCCTCTGTCGAGTACTCGGGAAACCGTGTTTCCTAGTGGGCTAGGATCCCGTTAAATATCACACAATCTTGACTTTGGCCAACAAATTGTATGATAATTAACTAGGTAGATCTCGAAGATCAATTGGATCTCATCCAACTCCTAGATCCAGTAGGTGGACATCCAAGTCCCAAACATATATTTTATATATGCCTATACATCGAATGTATACCCTAACCTTTCTCCTCTGAATCAACTAGGCCTTGGCTTTGGCACAACAAACCTAGTGATCCCAGTCAAGCGCGGACCCATTGACATGGAAGCTTCGTAATCAATGTCAATGGACAAGAAGTGGTCTTGACTTTGGCCAACAAACCACAACTTGGACACGACACCGATATGGAACAAAGCCTCGTGATTAAAACACATCTTCGACGGACAAGAGCTTGACTTTGGCCAACAACCCCTGCCAATCTCGGATCTTGAGCAAGAATCACTCAATGGAAGGAAAATAAACGCTTGATATTTAACGAGGGTTTTTCGCGTGCAAATTGGCTACCAATTTAATTATATTTGTTAAGGTCTCATCATCATACACCCTTAAACATGCATTCTAAATACATAATAAAGCGAGTATGAAAATAAATAATAATGATATGTGGATGGATTTACACATTGATCCTAGATCAAATCTCTCCCTTTCTCACTCAAGCTAGCACTAGTATTACTTCTACCCGTTACACTACACTTCTAAAGAAACCTCATTTACATGGAGGGGAATAGGTGAGAAGAGAATACAAAGAGAATGAAGGTGTTAAGGCTGGACACGCAGGTCCAATTTAATAAATCGAATTTATTACAACAATTTCTAAAATTGCCCACCCATCTAATATCCATCAGATATACATTATTCATTCAACACAACCACGTATTCACACACATAAGCATGCTATCAATCAATCTAATCAAATTAATTAATCTGATAATTAAGTGATCATCCAATGTTCAAACAACGATTTGATTTTGTTCGAGTCAAACTCATTTTTGCGAATAAGTAGTTAAAGTACGAATTCATGAATTAAATTAAACTACATCATTAAATCTAATTTAACATGTATTTAATACTAATTCACTATTCAATTCCAAATTAAATATTACACTTTTATTTAATAAACCTTTTACGATTTAAATTCCAAATTAATCGTAATCGTAACCGCTCTCAAAGACCGATTAACGTCCAACGTCAATTCAATTAAAGTCCAATGGGCTTTTAATTGATTTCTTAAGGCGTGGACTTTTGGTCAACTCGGGTCAAACCGATAACCAAAGTCCAATCCGGGATTTACCCCATAAGCCCATAATTAATCTTGGCCCATAGGCCCAATTGAACTTTAAAGGTTCATTAAGTCGCATTTGGGCTTAACGGAAGTGGTTTTGGGCCCAATGGATCCATCCAATCCATTTGGCCTAAACCCAACTTGATAAAATCAAGCCCAATAAGCCCAATTACAACATTAGAAGCCCAATATCAAAAATAGGCCCAAATAATTAAATTCAAAAAATCCAATTTTCCTAATTTAATTACCAAAGTGTATTACATGATCAATTACCCAATCAACATTTCTAAAACATGAATTTACATAATTAATCATGGTCATTTTCATCAATTGGTGTCCAACACAAATTAATCAAAAATCAAACCCATTTTACATGCTTTAATGCTCTCGGCGAAAGGATGGATTTTGTGTCCGATTTGGTTTCAATCCAATCGAACCCACAATCGACATTAAATCAACATCCTAAATGATTTCATACACATCCAATGTCATAAAATCAAAAATACCAAGACATTAAAGGGCATAGGCAATTCGGCCAACATATAGAATTTAGGGTTTTTGTTCAATTTAAAATTAAATCCAATTCAATCTTAAATTAACATCATCCAACATGATTCCAACTCATCAAATGAACCAAAATCAAAAATTCCATGGATTCAAAATCACCAACACATTCGGCCAAGTGCAAAAATTGGGGAAAATTATTCCAAATCAATTTTCAACAAATTGTCCAACCAAAATGCAATTAGACATGTTTATAAGCATACTCAAACAATCAATTTATTCAAATCATGCTCAACACACATTTACCCAAATTTTAAGCCCTATAATTTTCATGCTTGAACCTATAGCTCTTGATACATGTGGTTATTATCTAGGTCCCAAGATCAAACAAGACATGAAAACATGTGAACACATCAACGGAGGTAGCGGAATACTCAACATCGATCGGTTGAGTCGATTTGAAGACGAATGAAGCCCAAAAAGCCCACTGTTTTTGGCGCCACTGGTAGCAGTTCACTGCCCTCCAAATCTGAAATTTGAGCTGCGAAACGGAGCTCCAAGCCTCGTCGAACGGATCCCGGCTCATGGGTGAACCTCCCTACCACCTTCGCAAGACTCGTAGTGTGCTAGCACTTGCGGTTTTTTGCCACAAAAACCCAACTCTTGCTTCCCTTGCTCACGCCATTTTTGGCTTCAAAACCAGTCCACATTTTCTGTTTTGGGCGTGAGGAGAAGAGAGAAAAAAAGAGAGAAGAAAGTTGTGTAATGTGTTAATGGAAAGCTTTTCCGAAAAGCTTTATATATTTTCCAAGAAAAAATAATAAAACCAATTACTTAATTGATTTAAATAAAACCAAAAGTAAATGATTTCCCTCCAAACACTATTACACCAACTACATCAACTATTCACATGTCACTTTAATAAAGTGATGTGATGCAAGTCATCCATCAATCCATCAATCAATCAATCAATCAATCAATCACTCAAAGTGACTTTTGATTTGACGTTGATGTGACGATTGATTTGACGCTTGATGATACGACTTGCGATGCCGCACTTGAATTCGAAATACGAATGCGCTCGCAATCACACTCGGGCTCGGGTTCGCTAATTCCAAATTAACGATTTTTCCGTCGCGTCGTAATTAAATGATTACGCCTAGCGAATTCACTATTCACATCGCTAACGAATTAATTCTAAATTAATTCGTTCGCCCGAATTAAAATCTAACTTTAATTCCGCGTCGAAATCTAATTTCGTTTAATATATCGAATATATTAATTTACCGATTAATTCCAAATTAATCGTTATCTCTCTCTAGACGATATTTTATCCTAGATAAAATATCTCCGTAATTAATCCTAGATTAATTTTCTCTCTCTTCTATATAATCCCAGATTATTCAAGAGTGCGAGTTGTGCGTCATCGGTGGATTATCGGGAAGCGACCCATGAGATCCCCGGATAAGTTGGCAGTAAATACGGTCGTCGGGAGTATCCGAATCACGTACGTACCAAGTACTACGTTCTACCGATTTACGAGACAAGGTCGACTCCTAGCAAAGCACCAAGTCTTCCCAATTCTCCGGACATATCCATTTAAGAATATTAAGATCTGTATCAAGCGTAGTATACAAATGTATTGTGTGTATCGGCCCAGTTTCGGATAGTCACGTGCTAGGGCTGGGGCTGGATAAGTGTCTACCCCGTCCGAAGCACATATCGGATGCCTGGTAACATAGTCTCTATAATCGGATATTCATGACCTGGTCACAATATCCCGATTGGTTGCGCAACACTCAAGAGCACTAGTACCGTATCCTGCGTGACATCATCTCCAATATGACTGAAGTGATACTTCCGTCTTGACATCACACCCAATACACTATGACTCTCTGATAAACCCAGAAGTGGTGTACGCAGAACCGGTTAAAGCCCTGTACCACCAAGACCAAAGTCTACCGATTATCGCAAGTATTAGCGATGCAAGTCTCAGTTAAGACTATACACACCTACCTTGATTTCGGCCTCCCATAGACACATAGTCATAATACCAATGGGATTCCGAGGGGTCTATCCAGAGCGAAGCTGTTTCCCGTACCATCGGTGAAACACGACCTCCTATCGCACTTGCATAAGTATCCAATACTTATATATATGAGAACTATGCCGTTGTGCCCTCACAACGCACAAAGTGCAATACTAGCCTATTCCGCATTATCGATGTCCAGTCTCGATAATACTCCGGCTAGGGATATTTAATGATTAATCCTTCGGGGACTGATACTGTCTCATATCATTCTCAGTCCAGGAACTAATCATAGGGATCTCTCTTCATTTATATATCTATGGTGATCTAATCACAAATGATGAGAGTGCAATTTCCTTGTCACATAGTTAATTTGCTACAACACAATGATCTGTGCAAATAGTGACGCTATGGGTCATTTTGTCCAACAGCATCCTCACGTGTTTACGATCTAGTAAATCCATGTCTGTGGTATAACTTCAGAAATATGTTCCGAGTGTTATTTAGAGATCGTAAATTGAAAGTCGACTATATTATACTGAACGGGTTTGACGTTTTTATCTATACCACATGTATAATATGGATAGCCTGTGACGAAGAGATTATACGTATGCAATGACCTCGACTTTCATAGTTTAGCGAGATTATCCATGGTCGTCATAATTCATGAGTGGGTGAATTATGGACACGAAATTGGATTTCGTGACGGATAAACCTAAATTTAGAGAGTCTCACAATATGAAGTGTACTCGTTGAGCACTTGGGCAACGCGATATGAATAATACGGATTTTTCATAATACTTCATCGGATTAAGTGAGTTAATTCGAATCATTTAATCGGTTAAATGATAACACATGCATTAGGGGAATTTGGCCAATTGTAATTATTGTGTATTTGTATTTGATACATAATACGTTTAGATACACATTAATTATTCGTCAAATGAGATTTTGACACATGCCATAAATATATGTATTTTTTATTTATTGTAAATAAAAAATTCATATATAATAATAATTATATTAATTGATTATTTGGATATTTAATTTTTTAAATATTTAAATTATTTGTTAATAAATTTTTTTCATAAATGTTATGAAATTTGTCCAATTATTATTGGTTTACATGGCATGATTTAATTATACTTTATGTGTGCAATTTTGATTGGATAACATAAAGTTTAATTTTATTAATTGGATTATTATTCCAATTGGACAAAAATGCCCTTATATAGTCGGTTATCACTCTTTTAATTGAAAAATTTTATCTTCTTCTTCTATTATCATCCATGGCTGAAAATGAGTAAAAGAAAAGGCCCTAGGGTTTGTTTGATCAAACCATGAAGAAAAGGAAGGAAAATTCAAGAAAAAGCCTAGGATTTCAAGATATTAAAGGTAATCTTCTACAATCCTAAGCTTGAAATTAGTTTTTATTTTCTTGAATTCTTAGAATGGTTATAGGGTTCCTTTAATTCTGAAAAATTGGCTTTTGGTTGTGGATGATGAATTGGAAGTGTTGATGCATGTGTGAAGTAGTTTTGGATAATATTATGGTAATATTGATCCAATTTGTTCATTTAATGACATGTTGCCATTATAGAGTGTTATGATCACTCTTGTAATGTCTAGAATTGTTCTTAGTGATTCATATGTGTTGTGTGGGTTTACTCTAAGTCTTGAGGATCGAATAAAGCATAGAAACATACATGTGAATACACGAGGAAGTTGCGGAATACTTACATCGAGCGGTTGAGCGATGCGACGAAGAACAAAACTCTCCAAGATCCCTCCTAGAGTGCTCGGCAGTTGGCTGTTTTGGCTCTCCAAAAATCGGCCATCTTGGTCTTCCAAGCTCCAAGCTTTTGTGTTGTGATTCCAAGCTCACGTGTGCGGTTCCCTATCACCTTCGCAAAACCCCGAATGTGTGCTAGCACTTAGGAATTTTTGCCACAAAAATTCCTTTAGCTTCCTTCAACCTCTCGGCTAAGTGCAGTGAAAGAAGAGGAAGTTTTGCCCCTTGGGCGTGTGAGAGAGGAAGAGAATGGTGAGAGAGATAGATGTTTTGGTTGGTTAAAAAATGTGTATCTAATGCACCTTTTTCAAATCCAAAAAATTGTAAAAACCTTTTTCCAAAAAAGTCAATCACAATTTTGGAGCCAAAAGCAATTAATGCTTTCCAACCACTTCCATCAACTATTCACATCAAAAGTGACTAGACATCACTTCACTCAAAGTGATGTGACTTCCATCACTTGATTGACTAGTGATTTGACGCTAGATGTGACTTGTGGCCGCACTTGAATTCGAAATGCGAGTGCATCCGCAAACACTCCCGGGCTCGGGTTCGCTAATTCCAAATTAACGAATTTTCTGTTGCGACTTAATTAAATAATTATGCCTAGCAAAGTCACTATTCATGTCGCTAACGAATTAATTCTACATTAACTCGTTCGCCCGAATTAAAATCTAATTTCAATTCCGCGTCGAAATCCAATTTCGTATAATATATCAAATATATTATTTTATCGATTAATTCCAAATTAATCGTTTTCTCCCTTTAATAAATATTTTATCCCAGATAAAATATCTCCCCAATTAATCCCAGATTAATTTTCTCTCTCATCTAATTAATCCAAGATTAATAAAGTGTGAGTCATACGTCATCAGTGAATCTTCGGGAAGCGACCCATGAGATCCCCGGATATGTTGGTAGTAAATTCGGTCTTCGGACTATCCGAACACGTACGTATCTAGTACTACATTTATACCGATTTACAAGACAAGGTTGGCCTCTAGCAAAGCGCCATGTCTACCCAATTCTCCAGAAATATCCTTACAGGAATATGTGATCTATATCAGGCGTAGTATACGTAGTATTGCGTATCTCGATCCAGTATCGGATGTCACGCGCTAGGCCTGGGGCTGGAATTGTGTCTGCCCCGTACGAAGCACATATCGGATCTCTGGTAACTAGTCTCTATAATCGGATAAACATGACCTAGTCATAATATCCCGATAGCTGCAGCATATAAGAGAACGAGTTTTGTATCCTACGTGATCATCATCTCCACTATTACTGGAGTGATACTTCCATCTCGACATCACACCCAATACACTACGATTCTCAATATACCCAGAGAGGCGTACACAGAACCTGTTAAAGCCCTGGACGACCTAAAACCAAAGTATATTGATTGTCGCAAGTATTAGCGGTGCAAGTCTCAGGTTAAGACCAAATACACCTACCCTGATTCGGACTTCCATAGACACATAGTCTACTACCAATGGAATTCTGATGGGTCTATCTAGAGCGAAGCTGTTTCCGTACCATCGGTAAAACACAACCTCCTACTACACTTGCATGAGTATCCTATACCCAAATATATGAGAACTATGCCGTTTATGCCCTCACAACGCGCACAAGTGTAATACTAGTCTATTCCGCATTATCGATGTCCAATCTCGATAATACTACGACTAGGTATATTTAATGATTAACCTTCATGGATTGATACTGTCTCATATCATCTCAATCCAGGAACTAATCATATGGACCTTTCATCATTATACATCTTGGTATCGTCTAATCACAAATGATAAAAGAGCAAATTCCTTTGTCACATAGTTAATTTGTACAACAACACCATGATCTGTACAAATAGTGACGCTATGGGTCATAACTATCCAACAATCTCCCACTTGGCCTATAGCCAGTCACTCGAGTGTCCTACACCCGAACTATGTACGGTTCGCTCAAACTTCTGCTGAGGAAAGACTTTCGTCAGCGGATTTGCATGATTATCATCTGATGCGATTTATTCGATCATCACATCGCCACGATGTATGATCCGAACGAATCAGATGAATAATGAAGTATATATCTGGATCGTTGATGAGACCATTAATTCTTTAGCATGCGCTGTAGCCTAGTTCAGCTGCTAACAGAACTATTCTAATCCAATTAGATTTATTATCGACCCAAATGGCTTCTATTGCTGCCTCAACTGCAGCAATAATCCACTTTTGTTGTTTATTCGGTAACAGTATCTTGCGTGGAAGTTTTCCAGCTCACTGTTCCATTATTCAAATTGTATAGTACCGTTTTTACGACTTGTAGTCGTTTTATCAGTTAGGAAACTTGCAACAGTGATCTTAGTCACTTCAAGTTATCCTTCTCTATAGTTTAAGACAGCATCCTTAGTTCATCTAAGATACTAAAGGATGTTCCTAACATCAATCCAATCACTATCACTTGGATTGGCCTGATTGTGACTCTATATGCTCAAAGCGTATGAGACACCAGGTCGCGTACATTTTTCAATGTACGAGTTCTCGAAGAGTATCAACAACTTTAAATCTATCCCAGTAGATCTTTATTCCTAGAATAAAGGTTGTTTCTCCCAAGAATTCTACGGAGAATTTTCATGAAAGCCAAGCTTTCACCGATTGTATTATGGGAATATCATTTCCAAGAAATGATGTGTCATTATTATACAGGACATTCAATGTCAGTGCGCTCCCACTAACCTTCTTATATACACAAGAATCATTTTCGTTTTGAATTAAATCATACACCATTATGATTACATCAAAACGATAATTCAAAGAACCCAATGTTTGTTTCAATCCATCCATGGATCGAATAACCTGCAAACCTTGTTTGCTAGTTTTGGTACGAAAAAACCGTCAGGATATTGTAAACATCCTCTAAAAGGTTTCCGTTAAGGAAAGCGGTTTTGGCATTTAGCTTCCATATTTCATAAATGAAACATGCAGCATCAGCAAGCATTATCCAAATGGATTTACCATGGCAACAAGTAAAAGGTTTCGTCGTAATCGACATAATATTGATAACGATACCTTTTCGCTACAAGCCTAGCTTTGTACGTTGGTATGTTGCCTTCCATGTATGTCTTCCTTGAAGACTTATATAGTACCAATAGGCACAATGCCTTGCGGTACAACGGTTAGTGTCTAAACATAGTTGATATACATGGAATCCATTTCGGATATCATGGCACTTTGCCATAATAGGGAGTCGATACCTTGTATCACTTCCTCATACGTAGTCAATTCGTATTCCTCAATAAGATTGACATCTTTATGAGGTGAGATCAGAAACCCATACCCCAGGTTGTTTTCTGACTCTCTCCGACTTACGCGGTTCTTGTGTATTCGAAGATTATTGGTATAGTCTTATCATTGATGAACTATTTGTGTTCCATTAAGGAATCGGTGCCTGGAATAGTATTACTCTGATTGTCATCGAGTTTTACTTTCCTCCCACTTACCACTGCATATAGGTATTCCTCTTAGGAAAACCGCATTGCGAGCAACAATTACATTGTTCTCTAGTGAGTTGTATAAGTACTATACTTTGGTATCCCTAGAATAACCAACAATTTGGCACTTATCTGATTCAGGTTCTAGTTTGGTATCATCCAAACATATGCCTAGCATACCCAAATCATCAGGAATAAGAAAACTCAGTTTCTTTCATGTTCATATCTAATATGAAATCTGTCAAACAGATTTTTATGGAACCTTATTCTAAATAAGTTTTGCACTATTTATGCTTATCCGTTGAAGGAAATGGTAGCTCAGAGCGACTCATGATTAACCTTATCATGTCTAACAAAATTCGGTTTATCCGTTTGGACACACTATCAAATTGACGTGTTCTGAGAGGAGTCCTCATTGAAAGAATACTATACTCTTTCAAGTATATGAGAAACCTATTGCTTAAGTATTTTCATCATGGTCTAACCGTGACGGTTTTATACTTTAGTCGATCTGTTAGTCTATTTCGTGTCGAAACTCTAAAAGTTTCCGATTTGTGTTTCAAAAGAAACACATAACCATAACGCGATGCCACATCCGTAAAGGTCACGAAACATTCATATCCACCTCTAGCCTAGCTAGATATGGGCCCACCTACGTCACTACGAACAAGGGCTAACAGATCGGTGGCATTTGCACTTTTACCAAGTAAATAGTGTTATAAGCACTTTGCCTATAAACTAGATTCTTAGACATTATTTGAATGGAATCAAATATGTCCTAGTATCCCCTCTTCAAAAGTGTGGATATACGAGTCTTGTTTAATTGTGTCCTAGACAACAATGCCACTTACAAGTCTCTTCTGATCAAATCAGTTAGAGCTATTTGTTTGTCATATTATATGTTTGAGATTTATTTATATTCAAAATATAAATACTGTTATTCACATCTAATGTGTTTATCTCAATATCATCTTTATCTAATAAAACACTTTAGTGTTCTAGAATATAAAGGTATACTCGCAACTGGTTAAACCCTGATATAGAGATAATCTATCTAGTCAAACTAGTTACATTCTAACAGTTTCTTAATTTAAGTACATACCCGAAGGGTAGTTCCTAAACTTAGGTATCTACGGTTAAAACAGCGACTTTCGTCCCGTTTCCGATTCGCAGATAAATCTCAACTGAAGTCACTATCCTGCTCATAGAAGATTTTTCACATCAATACATATTTATGTACCACATCCAGTATCTAAAATCCAATTTTAATACTAGTAGTGAACATGTTTAGGACAAACATATTTGAAGTCAGAGCCTTGCCCGTCTTCAATTCCTTCATGTCTGCTTCGTCCAAACGGCAGTCACGCTTCCGCGATCCCGTTTGCTACAATTTAGGCAGACATCTTGGGATATGTCCTTTATCTTCCTAGAAGATTATAATGATTTTGCCTTTGCCCTTTTCCACACTCCAGAAGCCTTTGGCCAAGCCTTGGCCTTCTAGAATGTCGAAGTAAGATGCGCCTTGCGCTTCTTGCCTTATTGCAAACTTTGGCTTTGGCTCTTGAGAATAGCCATTAACTCTCCAAGAGTTTACTATTGCAATATGTACTTCTAAGATCTAAGAATAGATCTATGAAGATCCTTCAATTTCAATATCATACTTTAAGGATCTAATCCTTAGTTCTGATTAAGAAATTAAGGAATCAATTTGGCAAGCATAATGGATTAAGCACTAAAGTTATCATCACATGAATATTCCAAATATCATGCTCTACTATTTGCTTAACTCCGAGCTTATGCCTAATATGTTATTTTATCAAATAAAGTAACTTATTAATTTCCAGGACTATCCTGAAATTTATTATTCCCAATTTGAAAATTAAAGTCGTTTAAAACATTTTCACTCAGGATTATGTTTTAAACATTAATCTTTCAATTTATCTTGATTCTAATAGTCCAACTATTTAATCAACGATTTAGGTACTATTTATTATAATTTAAATACAATTATATTAATTACTATAATCCAATTATAAAATCAACTATAATTAATTAAATCAAATATATTGATTACTATAATCCAATTATATAATCAACTATAAATGAAATAGTTTGAATACAGTCCAACTGTTTATTAAAACAACAATTAAATATTAGTCCAACTAATAATTAATTAATTTGACGAATAATTTGATATGAGCTCGTATGGCAAGTTATTAAACGAATATTGCAAATTTAATACTTGCCTCCCACTATTTTTCGGCGAGCCTCTAACCCTCTGTTGAGTACTCGGGAAACTGTGTTTCCTAGTGGGCTAGGATCCCGTTAAATGTCACACAATCTTGACTTTAGCCAACAAATTGTATGATAATTAACTAGGTAGATCTCTAAGATCAATTGGATCTCATCCAATTCCTAGATCCAGTAGGGGGACATCCAAGTCCGAAACATATATCTTATATATGCCAATATATCCAATATATTGCCTAACTGTTTTCCTCTGAATCAACTAAGCTTTGGCTTTGGCAAAACAAACTTAGTGATCCCAATTAAGCGTGACCCATTAACCTTGGAAAGCTTCATAATCAATGTCGATGGACAAGAAGTGGTCTTGACTTTGGCCAACAAACCACAACTTGGACAAGACACCAATATGGAACAAAGCTCTCGTGATTCAAACACATCCTCGACGGAAAAAGGTCTTGACTTTGGCCAACAAACCAATGCCAGTCTTGGATCTTGAGTAAGAATCACTCAATGGAAGGAAAAACGCTTAATATTTTGTGAGGGTTTTTCGCATGCAAATTGGCAACCAATTTATTATCTTTGTTAAGGTCTCATCATCATACACCCTTAAACATGCATTCTAAACACATAATAAGGCGCATATAAATAAATAATAATGATATGCGGATGGATACTCAACACATTGTTCCTAGAACAAATCTCTCGTTTTCCTCTCTCCCGCTAGCACATGTATTACTTCTACCCGTTACATAAAACTTCTAAAGAAACCTCATTTACATTGAGGGGAATAGGTGAGAAGAGAAATACATAGAGTAAGGAGGTAATAGGCTGGACACGCAGGTCCAATTAATAAATTCTAAATTTATTACAAAAATTTCCAAAATTGCCCTACCCATCTAATATCCATCCGATATACATTATTCATGCATCGCAACCATGTATTCACACAAGCATGTTATCAATCAATCTAATCCAATTAATTAATCTGATAATTAATTACCATCCAATGTTCAAACAACGATTTGATTTTGCGCGAGTCAAACTCGTTTTGCGAATAAGTACTCAAAGTATAAATTCTTGAATTATATTAAACTACAAAATAAATCCAATTCAATTTGCATTTAATACTAATTCACTATTTAATTCCAAATTAAATATTACACTTTATTAACGAACCTTTACGACTTAAATTCCAAATTTAATCGTTACGGGTCTCAAAGCCCGATTAACATCCAATGCTAATTTAATTAAAGTCCAATGGGCTTTTAATTAATTTCTTAAGGCATGGACTTTTGGTCAACTTGGGTCAAACCCAAAGACTAAAGCCCATTTAAAGGAATCACCCTTATATGCCTAGAAACCAATATAGGCCCATTAGGCCCAATTAAAATATTAAGGTCCATTAGTCATAATTGGACTTTATGGAAACGGTTTTGGGCCCAATTGGATCCAACCAATTTAGCCTAAACCAATCTTGGTACAACCAAGCCCAATAAGCCCAATAACAACTTTTCAAGCTCAAATCCAATTTAAGCCCAATTAATTAAACTACAAAAATTCCAAATTTCATATTTAATTAATCAAAGTGTAATGCCATAATTAATTACCCAAATTAACATTTCCAAAACACCAATTTGTACAATTAATTATGCTCATTAACATCAAAACATGTCCAACACATTTTATCAAAAATCAAACCCAATTCATGCTCATAAGTCTCGGCTTTGTGGGGATTTTTATGTCCAATTCGAATTCAATCCAATTAAATCCAATTCAACATTAAATCAACATTACCCAAATGATTCCAACTCATCCAATGAATTAAAATCAAAAATATCAAGACATTAGGGTATGTGGTGTATTCGGCCAAGCCTCACCAATTGGGGAAAAATTATTCCAAACCAATTTTCATGAAATTGATCCAATCAAACTTCAATTAACCATCATTTAAGCATACTTAATCAAACAATTTAACCAAATCATGCTCAAAATCAATTTACCCAATTTTAACCTTAAATCAAGTTTCATGTTTTTACTCGCTCTGATACCATTGTTGGGTTTACTCTAAGTCCCGAGGATCGAATAAAGCATAGAAACATACATGTGAATACACGAGGAAGTTGCGGAATACTTACATCGAGCGGTTGAGCGATGCGATGAAGAAAAAAACTCTCAAAGATCCCTCCTAGAGTGCTCGGCAGTGGGCTGTTTTAGCTCTCCAAAAATCGGCCATCATGGTCTTCCAAGCTTCAAGCTTTTGTGCTGTGATTCCAAGCTCACGTGTGCGGTTCCCTATCACCTTCGCAAGACCCCGAATGTGTGCTAGCACTTAGGAATTTTTGCCACAAAAATTCCTTTAGCTTCCTTCAACCTCTCGGCTAAGTGCAGTGAAAGAAGAGGAAGTTTTTCCCCTTGGGCGTGTGAGAGAGGAAGAGAATGGTGAAAGAGATAGATGTTTTGGTTGGTTAAAAAATGTGTATCCAATACACCTTTTTCAAATCCAAAAAATTGTAAAAACCTTTTCCAAAAAGGTCAATCACAATTTTGGAGCCAAAAGCAATTAATGATTTCCAACCACTTCCATCAACTATTCACATCAAAAGTGACTAGACATCACTTCACTCAAAGTGATGTGACTTCCATCACTTGATTGACTAGTGATTTGACGCTAGATGTGACTTGTGGCCGCACTTGAATTCTAAATGCGAGTGCATCCGCAAACACTCCCGGGCTCAGGTTCGTTAATTCCAAATTAATGAATTTTCTGTTGTGACGTAATTAAATAATTATGCCTAGCAAAGTCACTATTCACGTCGCTAATGAATTAATTCTAAATTAACTCGTTCGCCCGAATTAAAATCTAATTTCAATTCCGCGTCGAAATCCAATTTCGTATAATATATCAAATATATTATTTTATCGATTAATTCCAAATTAATCATTTTCTCTCTTTAATAAATATTTTATCCCAGATAAAATATATCCTCAATTAATCCCAGATTAATTTTCTCTCTCATCTAATTAATCCCAGATTAATAAAGTGCGAGTCATACGTCATCGGTGAATCTTCGGGAAGCGACCCATGAGATCCTCGGATATGTTGGAAGTAAATTCGATCGTCGGACTATCCGAACACGTACGTACCTAGTACTACGTTTATACCGATTTACAAGAAAAAGGTTAGCTTCTAGCAAAGCGCCATGCCTACCCAATTCTCCAGAAATATCCTTACAGGAATATGTTATCTATATCAGGCATAGTATACGTAGTATTGCGTATCTCTATCATGTATCGGATGTCACGCGCTAGGCCTGGGGCTGGAATTGTGTCTGCCACGTACGAAGCACATATCGAATCTCTGGTAACTAAGAGAACGAGTTCTATATCCTACGTGATCATCATCTCCACTATTACTGGAGTGATACTTCCATCTCGACATCACACCCAATACACTACGATTCTCAATATACCCAGCAGAGGCGTACACAGAACCTGTTAAAGCCCTGGACGACCTAAAACCAAAATATATTGATTGTCGCAAGTATTAACGGTGCAAGTCTCAGGTTAAGACCAAATACACCTACCCTGATTCGGACTTCCATAGACACATAGTAATACTACCAATGGAATTCCGAGGGGTCTATCCAGAGTGAAGCTGTTTTCCGTACCATCGGTAAAACACAACCTCCTACTACACTTGCATGAGTATCCTATACCCAAATATATGAGAACTATGTCGTTATGCCCTCACAACGCGCACAAGTGTAATACTAGTCTATTCCGCATTATCGATGTCCAATCTCGATAATACTACGACTAGGGATATTTAATGATTAAACCTTCATGGATTAATATTGTCTCATATCATCTCAATCCAGGAACTAATCATATGGACCTTTCATCATTTATACATCTTGGTGATCTAATCACAAATAATAAAAGAGTAAATTTCCTTTGTCACATAGTTAATTTGTACAACAACACCATGATCTGTACAAATAGTGACGCTATGGGTCATAACTGTCCAACAATGTGGTTACTTGAATTGGTGTTGTGATTAATTAGATTAATCTTGAAAAGTTGGATTCAAAGTATGAAAAATAGGTAATTTCGTTTTATGTTTCAGACCTAGAATATGTGATATTTTGGTGATGAAAAATATGTCTTATGAATGTATTGGATGTGTTTTGGGAGTTGGAACAATCGCCAGAAAGTGTTTCAAAGTTGAAAATAGCGAAAACAGCCAAAAACGACGTTACCGGGTGACTTTTGAGCAAACCGGATGAAGGTTGCCCAAACAATGAATTTTTCACTGTTTGGGTAGCCCATGAACTGTCCTAACACTATTGGGGCTGACCTGGGCAGTCCCCATAAGTGTTGGGTGGTCAGTTCGGTCAAAAAACGTTTTACGTCATTTTGCGGAAAAATATTTTTCGTAAAAGTTTCACGACGTTTCATATATATTTATGTCGTTATTTGATATCGAATAAACAGATTTATGTTAAATATGAATATATTATTCAGATTAGATATTGAATAATTTATTCGGTAATTTGAAAAAGTTTTAAATTATGATTTCGCCTGAACTGCGCTTCCGCCGCGCCCTTCGCCCAAAACCCCAACAAGAATGGTATTAGAGCAGGTCTAATGCTTCATCCACTACATTAGTCATGCTTGATATTTGATATTTAATCCAATTTTAATGTTCACACATGCATTTAATCTATATATGTTTCTTGACTTTTCGGTTCTACGCTAACGGAAATGTAACGGAAATTTAATGGTTAAATTGAGTTATGTTTCTATAGGTAGAATTGAATTGTTTAGAAAATGATTTAGATTATAATTCTGCATTTGATGTGGAGCAATGCTTCCTTGAGCAAAATCCCCGCTTAAAATAAGGTTGTAAAGTGACGTGTATTGGATACATGATTCTTGGTTCGTCTTGTCAGTGCGGTGTATGGGTATCTTTCTATAACTGCATCCGAGAACGTGCCAAAGCTATGAGGGTGTAGGTTATGGGATTGTATCCATGCCGGTTGTATATTGATACTAGAAAAATTCAAGTGAAAGTGGAAATCCTGAACGTGCCAAAGCTGTCAGGACTACATCAGTAGCTTGAGTTTGTCATTGACAAGTGAAGCCTTGATACGCCTCCTTGTGAACGTGCCAAAATTGTCATAACGAGAAACGGTCAGGACCAAAATCAAGAGTCACTGGTGAGTGATTGACAATGAGTTGTCTACCTAATGAATATATGTAGGCAAGATCGTGTCAAAGATGTGAGTCGAAATATATTCATGGGATCCTACTCTCACTATGTAATTCGATTTAATTATTGAATTCCTATTTTCCGTTGGGGATTACGGTATTACGTAAAGTAGTGGGAGACACTGCTGGGTTAAAAATCCATAACTAAGGCAGTGCGTAATTTTATGGAAAATTCTGCTTTGTTTTCTTTTTATTCTATATTGTTTATAGAATTATACTTCTAATCCATTGTATGCTTATTATTTGAATAGGTTTTCTAACTTTACTTATGGTTGCGTATTTCTAGAATAGGTTCTAGAAAGACAGTAGACTAAGATATTGTTAGATTAGCTTTAAACCATCTGGAACTGTTGTTCCGATTTCATTGAAAATCAAGATGGTTAGTGACTTAGTTTCTAAGTCACGATTAGGTAATCTAAATAGATATCTTTTAAGGATATAATAGTCTTGAAGGAATAGTTTCTTATGCAGTAAGAATTGACTTGAATTAGTTCATGTCTCGAGATTCTTGACTGACATTAAGAAAACCCCATTAGTATTTATTTATCTTATAATGACGTTTCTTGGCTTTAGTGACATTTAGAAGTCACGTGTCTGACATAATTTTCCAATCAATCATTTTCAATTGTTGTGAATAATTGAACGTAAATTATAAAGCTTGAGAAAGGAGATGTGTATAGTTGTGTATAGAGAATATCGATTCTCGCAATACTACAATTGTAGGTATTGGATATCAGATCTTCTGTCTAGTTAATTAAAATAATGTTTAATGATTGTTTTGATATTTGATATCAGAACTTGTGACTATTGGATAGTTACTTGTTCTTTATAAACAGTTGTTACATATTTTAAGACGACTAGTTGTGTCATTAATGAAAAGATAAACATTAAGAAAAATATTCGGTTAACTAAATAACTTAGAACAGTGCTTTATGAGATTTTATCATAAAAGCATTAGATGTTTGTTCTGTATGGTAAATGATGGTCTGACATGAGTTCACACCATATATCATTATCCATTTAATGAATATTGTATTCAGGATGTGATTAAATATCATTTAACCAATGATTGTCATTGGATCACAGATTTATTAAACTAATACATTGGATGTATGTATTTTAATGAATTATAAATTTCCTTAGATAGTTTTCCTTACTCCGTAACTTAGTTAATGAATTGTCATGACTTAGTTGCGTGTTTCAACAAGTATATATATTGAACGTCTTGAATGGTTCGAGAACTTTCAATATGTTTTCTGATGAAACGTGGATAGAATATTTTGAAAGGTTCAAAGATATTCTATTTTGAAGTGATCAAAACTATATCTTCAAAATTCATTGTTAGTCTTTGAATTGTTCAAAGATGTTTGATATGATCGAACATATGAATTTAAAGCAATTATTTCTAAAGTTATTTAATGAATTTGATTCTTACTCAATATTAAACTTCCACGATTCCATCTTGATGGAATTGGTCAGTGGGAGTAATTGAATCTTATATGATTTGATTCGTTGATATTGAGTGTTACTGAATTAGTTTCAATACTCTTGGGATTATGCTCCAGTTACACTAATTCATCTATTTAATTATTGTTCTATTAGTTTCTACAGTTACGTATATGATATGTATAAGTAGAAAATTTGAATCTTTCTTTTGTATAATGGTTATATGATTGAAAGCACTAGCGACTCAGAGGTATAAGTAAGGTTTATCATTTATTCTATTTAATAGAATATTGTATTCTATTTGATAGAATATCTTTTCTACGATCTCGAGTAATAAAATTGTTTTATTACTTGGCGTGTAACATCAGATGTTGACGATTGTAGAAAAGTCTTGACTTATTGAAGTCAAATGTGAGAATGATAAACTGTAATGGAACTAAGTAATTAATAAGATGAAAAGACCATACGATATCTTCCGTATAAGTCCAATAGGATGTCAGAATCATTTACAAAGTATTTGATACTTAATGATTCTTTTGTTTTCTTATTGAAGAAAATTATCCTATAACTTATAGTTGGAGCAATATTTGATAACGATTTCAGATATTACCATTGAACCATAGATCTAAGATTGTTCATAGCTTACTATGATCAAGTTTTGAACTTGATTGAGCTTTCGTTATGAATAGTTCATAAAATGTGCAAATTATTTGCGCAGTAAAAGCGAAGTGAGCTTGATAAAGGTTTGACCTTTATAGTATGACAGTGAGAAAAGTTATACTTAGTGATCTATTGTAGATTCTGACAAAACTTTTCTCTAGTCGCACTAATTGAACAATTAAAGATCTGTTGGTTAATGTTGATATTAAACTATGTATTTTGGCTAAAGAATGCAAAGTGGCGTTCTTAAATGTTTTCTTCGAATGAGAATCTGTTGTGGTTTCTTTGTTTGAAGAATTCATTCTAGAATGGCCCTAGAGTTTGTATTCTACTAAGATCACAGCTTGATATACTCGTTTATAAAGTCTATTGTAGACCCAGATAAGTTTTTCTGAAAATCTGTGTTTTCTAATTTTGATACAGTCAGATTGTCTGATTTTATCAAAGTATAGAGAATACATATTTGATAGTAGGGTCAGTGAGAGCGTACAAATTTCTTTCTGGTGTTATATATCTTTATGACATTATCATTATTAAAGTAATAATGAGATGTTTGTAAAGTAAAACGTTTACTTAAGTCTTCTTTTCTCCGTGTTAGTAGTTGGAGTAGTCTCTGTTATATTTGATATAAAGTTTCATATATGATATAAAATTAAGAGACTTGTGAGAAACTTTCATTAGTCGTGCATTAGATATGATCTAATAAAGGACACAGTAAGACTATCTGTATGACAGTTAGTATAACTGTTTGACAATTAACGTGTCTTTTATATATATAGTATTCGTCTTTCGTAAAAGATGACTCCTTTGTCGAAAGATAGATTGATTGGAATGTCTAGTCAAATTTATGCACCATAGGATGATGGCGTAATAAATTTTATATTATGTGCGATTAAAGATATCAATTTAATCGTAATTGTTACGAGTTATTTTGATATGCTGTAGACCATATGATGGATCTTGAAACATGTTCTTTGTGATCTTTGAGATATTAAGAATAAGTTTCTTATTCATGGAGAATTTAGTCTGCAACCATAAGGTCAGATTAGTTTTGATCCTAATTATGATATTAGATGGTCTATGTCATATAAAGTCAGAAAAGATACAGTGGGAGTGTCACTATTGATTCTACTAAACTAGTGGAATCAGTTGCGATTTTTGAGGTATTGACTTAAGAAGTTGCAAAGTGACCTCAATGATTAGAAGTGTTGATATTAGTTTTGTGCTTGCGGTTGTCTTCTAGTATTTTGGATTTGATCCATATATACTTAGACAACTCAGCAGCTATAGCACAAAACTGATATAGCGTCTGAGTCATATTGATGTAGAATTTGGATTCTGCAGAATATGAATGATGCTGGCTAAGGAAAACGGTTGGGTTTGTTGGACAGACTCGATTTGTTAAGCTGGCTTACTTGTTGTTGCCTACCTTTTGAGTGCAATGTGAGCTCTTAAGGGTAATGAGTATACGATGCACATTAAGATGTGCATAGGATACCGTGGATTGGCACTGAGCAAGTGGGAGAAATTGTTAGGGTTGGTGTTCAGAGTGCCAATCCGGATCGTATTTTTGTCCGATTCATAAATACGAGCAATTCTATTTTCCATAATATTACTAATTTAATGGTAGCACCGTTGTCTTTTATACACTTATTCGATCTAATTACGATTAGATATCTGATTATGATTAGATCGAAACTAAATCTGATTTAATTATACGTGTATATTAGACAAAAACCTTAGGATTTACAAAATAGTGCGTAGTTACAACATAGTTTGTAATTAACATTGGGAAGCGCACTATAAGATGTATATCCTTAAATAAAGTTCCTGGTCAAGATTCACTAACACGGGTCGGTTAGTAAAATCCACTGAGACCAAAACATGTCGTATATCGTGACTTGGTCTGATGGTTTATCCCAATGAACCATGAGTCTTGGGAGACTCGTATAGACATGTAGGTGTTTATTTGATAAACTCTGAATGACTCACTGAAGATTTCCTAATAGATGGTACACCAACGTCAATAGGAATCTTCTCGAGTTGAGCGAGCATAGTGGTCCTTCGACTTGAGATACCATATTGGGATATATGAGTTATCCTTCACAGTTTGATGGCAGTCACGTCACCGATCTATTTAGATCAGACCTCGCTTGTTCGTTGGGTGTAGACTGATGCTCATGATATCCAGTGTATATCAAGAGAGGATCCGCCAGTCTTGTGTACAGGGCATAGGCATCCTTACGTGTTTATGATCTAGTAAATCAATGATCGTGGTATAACTTCGAAATACATTCCGAGTGTTATTTAGAGATCGTAAATTGAAAGTAATTATATTATATCGAACGGGTTTGACGATTTTATCTATACCCCATGTATAATACGGATAGCCTGTAACGGAGGGATTATACGTATGTAATGACCTCGGCTTGTATAGTTTAGCGAGATTATCTGTGGTGGTCATAATTCATGAGTGGGTGAATTATGGACACGAAATTGGATTTCGTGACGGATAGCATAAACTTAGAGAGTCCCACAATATTAAGTGTACTCGTTGAGCACTTGGGCAATGCGATATGAATAATACGGATTATTCATAATAATTCATCAGATTAAGTGAGTTAATTCGAATCGTTTAATAGGTTAAACGATAATACATGCATTAGGGGATTTTGGCCAATTGTAATTATTGTGTATTTGTATTTGATACATAATACGATTAGATACACATTAATTATTCGTCAAATGAGATTTTGAAAAATTCCATAAATATATGTATTTTTTATTTATTGTAAATAAAAAATTCATATATAATAATAATTATATTAATTGATTATTTGGATATTTAATTGTTAAAGATTTAAATGATTAATTAATAAACATTTTTCATAAATGTTATGAAATTAGTCCAATTATTATTGGTTTACATGGCATAATTTAACTATACTTTATGTGTGCAATTTTGATTGGATAACATAAAGTTTAATTTTATTAATTGGATTAATTATTCCAATTGGACAAAAATGCCCTTATATAATCGGTTATCACTCATTTAAATTGAAAATGAGTAAAACAAAAAGCCCTAGGGTTTGTTTGATCAAACCATGAAGAAAATGAAGGAAAATTCAAGAAAAAAACCTAGGATTTCAAGAGATTAAAGGTAATATACTACAACCCTAAGCTTGAAATTAGTTTCTTGTTTTCTTGAATTCTAAGAATGGTTCTAGGGTTCCTTTAATTCTAGAAAATTGAGGCTTTTGGTTGTGGATGATGAATTGAAAGTGTTGATGCATGTGTGAAGTAGTTTTGGATAATATTATGGTAATATTGATCCAATTTGTTCATTTGATGACATGTTGCCATTCTAGAGTGTTATGACCACTCTTGTAATGCCTAGAATTGTTCTTGGGTGATTCATATGTGGTGACTTGAATTGGTGTTATGATTAATTAGATTAATCTTGAAAATTTGGATTCAAAGCATGAAAAATAGGCAATTTCGTTTTCTATTTCAGACCTGGAATATGTGATATTTTGGTGATGAAAAATATGTCTTATGAATGTATTGTATGTGTTTTGGGAGTTGGAAAAATTGTCGGAAAGTATTTCGCAGTTGAAATAAGCGAAAACGGCGTTACCTGGTGACTTTTGAGCCAATCGGGTGACGGCTGCCCAAACAGCGAATTTGTCACTGTTCGGGCAGCCCATGAATTGCCCTAACACTATTATGGCTGACCTAGGTAGTCCCCATAAGTGTTGGGTGGTCGGTTCGGTCAAAAATGCATTTTGTGTCATTTTGTGGAAAAACATTTTTCGTAAAAGTTTCGCGACGTTTCATATATATTTATGTCGTTATTTGATATCGAGTAAATAGGTTTAGGTGAAATACGAATAAATTATTCATATTAGATATTGAATAATTTATTCGGTAATTTGAAAAAGTTTTAAATTACGATTTCGCCCAAACTGCGCTTCTGCCGCGCCCTTCGCCCAAAACCCCAACATGCATATGACGTAAACACCAAAACATAGCAAGCACCTGCGTGAAAAAATAAGTGCACAACGAGTCAAGGCTTAAGACCTTATTTTATTAACTCTTAAATAATCTCTTTCGAGTGAAGGGTTTTTCCCTTATCTTTTGAAAATGGCCCATTGGCTTTTTTGCATTTGAGATTATTATTATTATTATTTACTTTTACAAGGGGATAGTTTAAGGTCAACTAGTCAAAGATCAGACTATTCAGTGATCTAAGTATGATAGAGATTAGACTGTCAGTCCTAAAACTCATATATGCGACCAAGCCTCAAAAATAAAAATGTGTATATGAAACGCAAACACAAGATATACCAAGGGTTGTTATCACACACACTAATGCACATAGAGCATCAAGAAAAATAAAAGCATATTATACATGTATAACCATATGTCCTACATTCCAAGATCACATGCAACAAGCTTTTCATGGTCTATCAAGCCACAAAATATTTTTGGTCTTTTTTATTTTATATTTTGTTTTGTATTATTTTTTATCACAAAAACAATAAAAGACAAAACATGGCTTGTCATTATCTAATGGTATGTGGAGTTGTATTCCCGAGTGCAGATCATACTACTATCCATTCAAAATCGGCTATGAAATTTATGTCCGAGTTTGCATCCTATATACCAATAGACATACAACAAAAATAAAACAAACACACACACCCATATGCAAAGAAATAAAAAGATACAGTCGTGTAAAAACATAAAACACACGCACACACATATGCAATGGGGAAATCGAATGCAACATCTAAGAAAAATTACACTGAAGTACACTTTCATCATGCCTGCTAGTGTCAATGCATTCAGACGTTGATGGGAAGTCATCTCTCTTCCTCACCCAAACTTTCTTAGGAGTCTCATTTACTTGAGAACTTCTTGTCAACAAAGTAAGCTTCTCACTAATGAGCTGAGTTTGTTTCGCTAGTGCAGAAACATGAAAAACTAGATTTGAAAAACCAAATCTAGGTGAAACACTCTTAGACGTTTTCTTTTGTTTGTGCAACATGAAGCACTTAGGCCTAATGTGTCATGCATTGCCACAGTGATGACAAACAGGCATAAACCCCGTATGAGAGCGGGGTTTACTCACCACACCTCTAGATTGAGGTTAAGTCATAGGACAAGGAATAACACGGGGGATCACATGACGCTCACCAATAGGTTTTTTTCCTAGGTCATAAGGAGGAGTCAGTTTATCATGTCCAGACTTGGATTGAGCTGTGAAATATACAGTTTTAAAAGTTGACGCCTTGTCACAACTCGACTTAATAAAGCCTAATTCTTTCTTCTCATAAGGAGGCATACCAATCCCCAACATCTGGTCTAACTTTTTAGTTCCACTGGAAAATACAGACAACTATGTTGTAGCATCTTCAAATTCAGCTTCTAAAAATTTGACAATATCACCTAACTTCATATTCCTCTCCTCAAGGTCATTAATAACTGAAAAGCTTTGCTCAAGCTTGGCTTGAACTTCAGTCTTGTGTAGCTCAGATTCCTTTAGCCTCTTACTGGCCTCAATATTTGTCTTTTTGATAGCTAGGCTCTCGTTAAACAGTTCAGTATAAGCCATCTGAAGATTATCCTCATCTACAGAGTCATCGTGAAAGAATTCTGATCCATCATCTTCATCACTAAATTTATCCTCTCTCTCACCTGCCACACTGGCAGTAAAAGCAATGAAATTTCTTTTCTCCTTAGGAGACTCATCAGAAGTATAGCCACCTTCTGAATTACTAAAAGAGGCTGCCATAACTTTCTTGCCATTTGACTTGAGGTATGTAAGATATTTAGACCTAATATGCCTATACCATTCACATTCACAGCATTGGATAGCGCAATTTTTGCTATCTTTATCCTCTCTATAGTCCTTCATACTACGCCTACTCTCTCTAGGTTTGTCTGATGGAGTTGGTGCTTGGAGTGCCAATCTGAATTGTATATTTTATTATTTATTAATAAAATAACTACATTTTTAATTTCATACCTCATTAATGGTATTGTCATTATGCGTATTAGATTGATGTATAGATATGCTAAGAATGACATCGACCTTAGAATAATTTTGACCCTAGGTGTAAATTATTCTTAAAGTAAATATTCATAGTCGTTGGTTTCGGAATACGGTCGAATTCCTATAACCTAGAAGACTAGCACATGTCGTATATTGGAATTGGAGTTCCAATGGTTTCCCGATGTACCATGAGTTTTGGAAACTCGTATAGACATGTGGGTATTCGTTGAAGCGAATACTAATAGTTGGATGTACACCTCACCGTCAATAGGAATCTCCTCGAGTCGAGTAGCATATGTAATCCTTTGACTATAGGATAGCATTGATTTTGTGTGAGATCCTCCATATTTTGATGCCATGTATGTCAGAAACCTTTGAATTGTTCATGAGACATTTCTTATTGGGATTCTAATTTGGTTTGTGTATTGGATTCAAAATTTATGCAAATGTGTATTTAGAATAAATTTATATTTTTGTAAAATTATTTGATATTTTGAAAAAAAAAATTGATTTTTATTCTATAACATGTGTTGATGTTGGTTTTGCTGTTAAAATTAATTTTGGATGTTTTTGAGGTATTTAGGGAAGACTGGAAGA